>JAOYMZ010053133.1:0-13778 GCA_025802335.1 Pinguicula primuliflora | reverse complement strand
TTACAAAATTTGATTTATATCTTATTTTGTTACTGATTTCATTACTGTTACGCTATATACACACTAATACTGTGTTCTTTTGTGTAGATCCGCCACAACTCGGTCCAAGAATTAGTATGTGATTGGAATTTAAAGTGTCAAATTTTAGTGTTAATAAATATTGTACAGATAGCATTGTCCTATTTCTTGCGCTGGGAAACCGGCCAAGTAAGTGTTTGAATTGATCTCTAGCTTAGATGTGAATTTTCAAAAGACTGAATGTACGAGTTCAACGTATTAGCTGCAGTTTTGGCAACTTTTGCAAACCAACTTGGATGCACTCTACCATGCACTTATCTTGACATGCCTTTAGGAGCCAATCCAGGATGAGTAGAGACATGGGATCTGTTAATCTGTGATAAGAGATTATTTAACTGGAAGAACAAACTGCCGCTTGTCAGATCCACACTAACAAACCTGGCAATATATTTTATGTCCTTGTTTCATACTTCTATACAGGTTTTTTGGTAAAGCAAAATTTCCAGTTCCAGCTTCTGTGGAAGCACCTTTAGTACTGTAAAGTAGGTTTTTGAATTCCACGAAGAGACTTTCGAGCTGGCGCTAGTTAATTGCCCTGCAAGGGTAAGTGGCCTTTCCTTCAAAGCAAATTCCGAAGAGGAACACTCAAAGAAAGATAGGTAGTGTGATATGTGCACGAAAGAAGGCCTTCGCAGAAGGAAAAATTAGTACAAGAAGCCGTGGATACACTTCTTGATAATGGAATCCGCGCTCTGCCAAATGGCAAAATCCGTACCCTAAGTCCATTTGCGTCGATAGCATTATCTGATGTGGGATGCGTAGTAGCTCTTGTTTTTAAAAGAGAACAGGTGGCTTCCAAGAAGTTGATGTTAAGAGTAAGCAAGCTACCTGAAGGAAGGAAGTGGCAATCGGGGACGGCTTTTGATAGAACACACGACAAACACAAACGACAACTGCACGCCTGCTCTCACATGTGGATATGTGGGTCCCACATGTCAGCATAGCTTATGCAGTCAAGGTGCTTGATGATTCATCAAAGAGAGAATTACTGGAATATTACGTGAAGCCTGCACGCTCTACTGCCACTTGTGTCAAGATGTCGCAACCATCTGTGAGATCGGAGACTTCGAGAGGCTTGCGGGTTGAAGACTAGATACATGGAAGGAGCTGCTGGAATGAATCTTTCTTTCAATCAAGAAGGTCCCAATTTCCATATGTTAGAAGCAGGGATGATTCTGCATAATCCGACAAGAATCCTGGGAGCCTGCACAACAACAATTCGGACAAGCCAATGGATGCTGCACTTCGTTTGTCCAATTCTGATGAAAACTTTCACTTCGGAAGGAGGAATGGCAAGTAGAGTTCCCACTGCAGCAGTTTCCGAAATCCTGCTAAACACGTCATAGGATTCCTGGTCGAATCAGTGATGGAATAAACAAAATCAGCTTTAGCCTTGCTCTTTATCCAATCCCATGAAAAATTTTGAATCTTTATTAGTAAGGTTCCTGAGTCTGGAGCTTGGTTGTTGTAATGTTTCTAGTTCCTTGCTGTCCAGATTGCCCATGTTGTAACCGACCAGAATTGGATCCAGAGATCACTGTGAAGTCCATTGGGTTTGTGCTCCTATACAGGTTATGAAGAAGCTTACAAGAATGATCACAAGGTTTCTCAGGTCAGACAAATGCCTTGCAAAACAGGCCAATACACTAGATTAGCCGGACGAATCGATGCCTAGAAAGGAAACATGGAGGCCTACTTGAAACTGATTAATGAAGCACTGCTAGCAAAATCAGCATGGAGATTCAAAACAGAACCACAAGCACTTGTGGAGACAGATAATTTCTGCTAGGTATTATGAGGAGGCAGATGGTATGACACAAATGTTGCTAATATCACTCCCTGATAATGTATCTAGAGTCTTGTCGGACATCTGGAATTGCTCAGCAACAGAAAATTGGTTCAAAAGTCAAACTGAACTAAGGCTGCAATCTAGAGATAGAGCACTTTTCTAGAAAACCGACTGGACAAAATCAAGTATGCTTGCAACCCTGTCCAGTGACCTCTATAGACACGTACTATTAATCCGAATGCAACTGTGTGAAGTACCCTTCAAAGCTTGACAGAGCTGGGCACAGAGCATACAAGCTTACTAGGAAATGGATGATCAGCATTCAGGAAATCCTCTGAGACAATGGGAACGTGCTCGAGTGCAGTTACTATGATATTTTGTACCTTTTATGTAGAAATTTTTTGGATGTGCAAAAAACTCTTTGACGCTCTTCCCAGTGTTGCACTTCTCCAGCCAGATCTCATCGTAGAAGACGCCCAAAGCGATACACACTATATCATACAATACCTCACCTCATAAAATAGCAGGAATGACTACGGATCATCTCCTTTGCCACTCCAGGTGAGCTCGTTTGGAAGGAGATCCGTTCGGTGGTTTCTCCTTTTATTTTACGGCAATGTCTTCTAGGGTAGTGGTCACAGGGTGTAGGAATGACTGGTTAATTACCCTCCTTTACCACTCTAGGTGCGCTCGCAGTGCAGGAGGGGTCCTACTCCGGTTTCTCCAATTTTTTCTTGGATAGGAAGTGTAAGGTATATGATTTTTGGTGTTTCTATTCAAACAAACTCAATCTCAATTAATGGGCCTTTTGAAGAATATAAGCCCACACAAAACTTAATTCTCATTTATCCAGTATGTGGGCTGAGTTACTTACACTCCCGTAAGAGGTCTACGGTTGATGAGAGTCACTTTCCTTTAGGATTTACCATTGTCGCCGCAAAGGAGAGGAAACTATGGCAGGAGTATGACCACCATTCCTGTTGGACGGAAACGGACTAAGACTCGAAGGTAGGTAGTTCGAATCCTACGCTGTGGGGTAGTGGGTTTTGGGGATTTGGGTGTCTTTATTTGGGCGTTCTTGCTTGCGGTACTGCTCTATTCGAGAAGTTGGTCGCTTAGGTCGCTTAGGCACCATCTAAGCGCTAGTATATTGTCCTTTGCCTTGCCCGAATTACCGCTTAGGCCGCTTAAAAGCCCGCTTAGGTGGGCGACTCGCCCGCTTCGGCACTGAATGAGCCCTAGCCCGCTCAAGGTCCGCCTAGTGCTTTCTCAAACACTGCGGTACTGTTGTGATTGTGAACCTATTTTTGAATTGTTTTGCTATGCCAAATATTGAAAGCTGTGTGCTTCCTCCTATGTGGGGGCGTTGTCTTTGAAGTCACGAAAGCCGCGATGTTGCATGATGGCTCTGTGTGAGCCACTGGGGGAGCCCCCGTTTTCGACGACATACGACGAGCATTGTGTGCGTCGGAGGCCGTGTGTTCGAGCGAAGGAGGGGAGGGCAAGGCAAGTGCTGTGTGCGCCGGAATGATTTGAGAAAGAAGTGGAACATGGCTATTCGGACTGTGTGTCCGGCTGATGACCTGAGGTGGTCGTGGAGTGGGCGTCGACTGATGTGACGACGGAGGGTGGCTCACCTTTGACTGAGGTGTTGCGGGGGAGTCCGCTCTCAAGGGCAACTGTGTGCTGCCGAAAAACTATCTCTGAACACGGGGCGGTCAACCGTCATGGTCGTGCGCTCATTGGCTGAGTTGCCGTAGAGTTATCATGGGTTGAGGTTGCAGGAAAACTACTTGTCATGGCGGATGAGCCCTTGCTGTGCGTTTCCTTGTATATGCATGAGATTATGTGATTTGGGTGGGAAGATGTTGTATCTTTATTCAGTCTCACGGTCACTAGGTTCAGAATGAATTAGCTACTTACGTTTTGCAGTTTGTAGACGGGGAATTGACATTAGGTTTGTGGGTATATGCATTGTATGGTGTTAATGGGCCTCATGATGGCCAGAATGTGAATGTACGGGCCTTTTATGGTTTGAGAGGAGGAGGAATCGAAAAATAGGAAATGTTTATATTAAATGAAGCATAGGCCTTAATTTGCAAATGCGGAAGATATAAAAAGAATAGGAGTTGTGTAGATTCGTACGTTAAATCCTACTGGGCTTCTCAGCAAGCTTACTACCTTGTGTTTATGTGTTTTACAGCACCCGACCAAGAAGATACAGGACGCGAGTGAAATGGGTTGGGGCAAGGTGCAACCTTATGGCGACTACTGAACATTGGTTATCTGGACGAATTTTATGCTCAATTTCATAAATCGTCCATTTAAATTATGGGCTCGGGTGAAGCTGTGGGCTTCACTGCCATAACGGGCCTTCTCACTCAAGAGGTGAGAGTTTGGTTCGTTACAGTTGGTATCGGTGCGAGGTTTGGACCTAACCTTATTGGTAGGGAAACTAACGAGGCATTTGGGCGAACCTCCGTTTGTAGGACTAATGGTGAACATTAGCAAACTATAGAGAATGGCAGGTGATTGGGTTGGGGTTGGGGGTTTCTATTAAAAGGAAGAACATGACTTATGTGCATCATTGTGATTGTAGTTGCTGGTTGAATAGATACGGGTGTACTCTATGGTAGATTATATTAAAGTTATGTGTTGCAAGTGTGCTCTGGCTATTTGCGACGTTGAGTCTCAGCAGGTGTGTTTGATGGGAGAGTGTTCTTCATGTCTTATTTGGTAACTCTGCCCCTTTGAGACCACCTGCATATAGCCTGTCATGAACTTTTTGTTAGAGTAGCAAAACTGGTTTTCAATATCTTCAAACTGGAACTACTCCATTCTTCTTCGTTTTCAAGTTAAACACATACGTGATTGAGTAAAAGAAAGAAAACCTAATTTCATTGGATTCCTGTGATTCTCTATAGTCAATTTTGATGGCTGCTGGTGAATCTAGTTATGACCTCCTATGTACATAATTTGTTGGTGGTTGATGTCTTTTGGAAGATGCTACTCGATTTGCTGGGGTGGTAATTATGTCTATGCTCATGACATGGTAGTTTGATCTCCATACTTGTTCACTCACTCACATTTCCAAGAATTGATTTGAAACTCCAACCGCAGATTGTAAGTTTTGTTGTACATTTCAGTTTCTGCAGTTTCATTTACATTAACTCCTGGTTGTTTCTTGCTACTGCAATTTTTAAAGAAACAGGGGCATCGCCTCAAACTGTTTGATTTGCGAACAAAACAACCTGCGGGGCTGACGTCTTTTTGTTTTAAATCGGGCTGTGTTTTACTTCCTACACATAAATGAAAGGTTTTCATCTCTTTCAATGAAGCTGCTCTATACTTCTGTTCAACTAAAACAGACAGGGTGATGTGGTGTATATAATTGTTGTACTTGAAATTTGTTTTGACTTGCCGCTCATCCGTGTGATGTATTGGTGTAAGAATGATAGGAAACATGTTTAGCGGTCGGTTTCTTTCACTTTGTAAGATGATTTGCTGCTTTTATCATTTTTAAAATGCAAATGATGGAAGCTCACCTGCACACAGGCATTGATTATTTGGGTATTAATTTGTTTGAATATCGTTTCCCTAAGCATGTAGTTGTCAAGGCAAGTTAGGTGATTTTGAGAAAAGTCTTGGTAATGAATTTGTATCTCACTGTTGGAAAAAAAGGAATTCTACATTTGATAGAAATCTCTTGTGAGGACTTGCTGTCAGTTTTTTTTTATTCGACACCTAGTAGTTGTTACTTTCAAGTTCTATTGAATTTACATGGCACACGACTAGCTCTTGACATTGATCTATTACTTTTAAAATGTTATTTCATAGATGATAGCTAGTTCATTTGACATTTGAGCAATTATGTTGGTATGTTGATATATATAGAACGGCTGGCTCCTTGAAGGTTGATCACTTACTTTGAAATGGTTCTATACTTAGTAGATGTTTAGCTCTTTGATATTTGATAATTTTTTCCCAAAAACAAAATTTATACTTCGCTTGCTACGAAAGATGCGGAAAGATTTAAAAAGGCAAAATATGTTTTTTGTTCTTACTAGAGGAACTTCGTGCAAGGTCTGAATTAGCAGTTAAGCAAAACTATTGAAGTTGAGATATTGATATCAACGCGTTGGTGAAGATTGCATGTATTTGTATGATTTGACTTATGTGTGTCTGAGGAGATATAAAGAAGGGTTTTGGCCGTGTGTCCAGGTGGGATGCCTGTGTGGCAATGAGGAATAGCCTTGTGGCATAAAGGGTGCTTGTGTGGCAGATTGTGTACCTGTGTGGCAAACTGTGTGCCTGTGTGGCAAACTGTGTGCCTGCATGGCTGATTGTGTGACCCAGTGGCAGATTGTGTGCTTGCATGGTTTGAATGAGTCTCTATTGCATATTGAAGGGTGTTTTGTATTTCATTGTTAGTTGATTTTATTTGGCTAATGTGTTGTGCATGCAAATGCAAACGTGAAGGCATTTATTGTGGGTAGAATTGAGGAGAGCTAGCATTTCAAACAATGTCATACCTTATAAATGTGTTAAGAGTTTTATTTTTCAAAGGTTGTAGTAAATTCTTGTATGCGGATTTACGCTAAATGGAATTATCACGGTCAGTGTTATAACTCAGTAAAAATATTTCTCTTCCTCGCATATGTGAGTGGTGTGGTGTGGTGGGGGGTGTAGTGAAGCGTCGGTGTGTATGTGTTGGTGGTTGTTGCATGTCCATGGAACATTGGAAGTTTGTTATATTATTTTAGATATCAGCTGATCTAAGTTGAAAAGCCGAGTGTATGATGATTTGAAAATTGTTATAAAATCGTGGTTTGAAGACTGCTTAGAAATACAAAATGATTGGGTGTTTTTAAAAAAAAATTCTCCTTCCACTTCGTTTTTTTTTCTAAGCTTTCAACCGATATTAAAATGTTGCATATCTTGTTGAAAATTTGGGAGTTTATTGTACTGTATGAGATGATACGTACTTATGGATAAAGCTCATGTTAAAACATTCCCCATTATCAGTTGTCAATTTCACGATCTCTGTTTTAAAATGTTTTCAAGTACGAACTGAATTTACGTATAGAACTTCTCCGTCATTGCAAAATTGTCATTTCCTTCTCTCGCTGCCAAACCTTGTGTTAATTGGACTTAAAGGTGTTGTTGACGATTTGGGCTTTGGATCCATGAGTTTAAAATTTTTTTACCTTCGATAAGATTCAATACACATGCAGATATCAACTTTTGACAAGTCCAGGCTTGTGCAGCTGTCGTTATATTTTTCAGAAAACACTGAGAGTCAAGGCTTTTGAAACTATAATCATACCTTACAGAAAAACATCGGACCTAGAGTATTCCGCAGGTCCATAGTTTAGCTAATTAATGCAAAGGAATCTTACATAGAAACATATTTTAAATGCCCTGTCCTTAGGTAACGTATGATCTATTTCTTTAGTTTAAAAAAAAAGTTCTAGGCTTGTGTATTATTAGGCTTCATCCAGTGTGTGAATTGCTTGTTACACTTCGGAAAAGAACTAAGTGACTATCTTTTGGTTTGAATTTGAAAATTGTGGGCTTAATTGTTGATGTGATCTGTAAAGGATGCAAGCTGTTGTTTGGCTTGGTTGGGGCCGAGTGACAAAAAAAAAAAAAAAAGGTGTCGTCCTGTGTGAAATTGCTTGATGAAATTGTAGAATACTGTGAATCATATATGATTAGGGTGAGTGAGTTATACACATGTCTGGTTGAAGGGTGAAATGGTGGAAAAACAAATGTGATTCGTGTCTGCTTCTGCATTACCGAAAGTCCAGTTCGGATTGGTTAGACTAGGTTGATTGGCATATTTTTTCAAAACTGCATAAGTTGATTTTCTTACATTTAAACTATACAAAATGTATTTTACATGATAGTTTATTGTTTCTAATGTTATGCAGGCTTGCCTAGATGTTGTGAATTTGGCTTTGAAACCACTCATCATTCTGCCAATGTTTTAAAGAAATGCATTTTAAAACTTGCGGCCCATTTACTCCTTTCAAGTTCACCAGTTTGTACTATCTTTTCAAAACCATCTTGAACTTTGATGCTAACCTTCATTTTACGTGAATTATTGTAGAGATATGGAAGTACTGGCAGATTGTGGGTATTCAGGTTCTATCTGGCGAGGGGCGTCGCAGTTGAACAGCGGACGTTGAGCTGTCTAGAGTGGTTTTATATGATTGTGTGTGAATGCTACGTGTGTGTATGACTGGAGTTCTAATCTGCGATGAGGACATATATAGTAATACTGTTTTCTTGTAGGTTGAAAGGAGTGAATTGTGGCCTGACTGTTTGGATTATTCAGACTTCGTTTCATAGTTAGGGAGCTTACCAGCACTTTTTTCTTTCCTGTGTCTTGCACCTGTGATTTGATCATACAAGTGCTCATGTTAACCTTTCAAAAGTCATTGTATCACTTTCCCATTTTTATAATAAACAAAGAATTTATTTTTGTGGTGATCTTGAAACTATGGGTAAGTCTCATTTTGGTTTCTTTTAAAAAACAAAAGCACAGTTTACAAACCGCAACTTCCCATTGGGTAGCATAGTGGATGTACTTCAAGATTTGATCCATCTTCTTGTTGAATTTCCACCCTCAAACGTACTTATCGAAGAGTGAAGTCCGGATTTTATGTGCCACGATATGAGTTACAAAATGTTGGTAATTGCAGTAACACATGAGGCAGGTTCGGGATACGGGCATATTAGATATTTTGGTTAGCTTCCCTATTTATGGCAGATGTGAAGTGTTCTGCATGCTCTCGGTTGAGGCGTGCTGGTTCTACTGATAGCAAAAATTAGCGTATATGCAACATGTCGTATGAGAACGTTTAGTTATGTGTGTAATCATGAAATGCTAGAGGGGCATTATAGAACTTAAAGTAGGATGAATCAAGGGCACAGAGATTGATATGATTCACGAGGTAAAAGTAGTACGAAGTATCTGTTATTATCAGGGCAATAACTGATATTAATTTAGAAAATAAGGAAGGCTGAGGCATACTATTTGTCTTGCAAGTTTCGGGGTCGAAACTTTCTTTAAGGGGGAGGGAATGTAAGGTATGTAAAAATTTAGAAAGGTTTAAATATTAATAAATCATATTATTTGTCATATGGGCTTTTAAAGTGGCCCCAGAGGAAAAAAAATAGCCCAAATAGATTTTTCCTATTTTCACTTCTGCGGGATTAGGCTTACGATGGTTTTGTGAGCCTTTTTCGCGCAGAGTGTACAGAAGGAGAAAAGGGAGGCGCGCGTAGGTGGAAGAAAACAGTGGAACACAAGGCGAAACAATTTCTCGAGGTAGGTAGTTCACTCTTGGATGGGGATTTTGGGTTTTCTAGGTTTTCGTAGAATTCGATTGCGGGTGTGATTATGCTTGGTTGGGACTTTAATTTCGCATGTGAGCGGAGGAGTTTGTTAACTCTTCTGCGCGGGTTGTTGCTTTTACACTGGTATGTGCTGTGAAATTTACTTGCTTGTAAATCTGATGTCGCACTTGATTTTGTACTTCTGCTTGAACAGTCTGGTACAGTTCATTTCAAAAGAAAAGAAGATCTTGCATTTTAACCAAAACACTGGTTCGTGTTTGTTGCTGTGATTTCTGGTTTTGACAGTATGATAGATAAACTGAGCATGAGTTGCTTTCATGAAACAAATGTGAAAAAGGCTTTCAAAAGATCTCAGCATGTGTTGCTGCGTGAAAATGGTTGAGCAGTTTTAGTTCGATATGAGTTCATGTGTTGGGCTGTGTGAATATTGTTCATGTGTTGAACTTCGAGAATATTGTTCATGTGTTGAACTTCGAGAATATTGTTCATGTGTTGAACTGTGAGAATATTGTTCATGTGTTGAACTGTGGAAAGGCCTAGAAGTCGACTTGGGCAGGAGGTAAGGCTGTGTGCCGAAAATGAAACAGAGATCGAAGGGTGCCTGAATGGGCTGTCCAGCAGGGGGTCATGCGGTTGAGGTACTGGTGATGCTCCTGCTGAGGCGTATCGGCGGAGGAGAGGGCCTCCCGGGTGAGTGGTTCGGCTACGAACCGTGCAGGAGCATAGACAAGATATCCGTCCGGTGAGGCTGAGCGCTACGGCCAAGGATTGAGTCTGTGCTCCAGATTTAATAACTTTTGGCTTCCTTATTTTTATTAGCTCGCAGTGTGATCATAAAATGAGTTATAAAAATTTATTTACTTGCAGCTTGTGAGATGAATAAATGTCTATTATGAAAGAGCCAAAATGTAGAAATTACACCTTCCTTGGAAATTATTTGTCCTGCTATACAAATGGGATTAAATCTATTTTTTTGCAAATGAAATAAAGTGGTGATTAGTTGCTGATGTTTTTTCCTTTGGTGTTGGCTCACACTTGAATTATCATGGTGCCTTATGAGAGCCTTTATAAGTATGTTTGGTCAGGCTAAGAGGTTACTCCATAGGAACTGTATAAGCGTGTAGCTTAAGGAGAGTTTTATTCGATTCATTTGTTTTACCTGCTGCTTGTGGTGCTGAGAGACATCCAATTAGTCGAGCTACCTACTGGGCTTCCTAGGGAAGCTCACTGCCTTTTGTTATGAATGTTTTGCAGATAATCGAGACACTATCGTCGGACTAAGACAACGTTTTACGGTAAAACTGGCTTAGGTGCAGCGATAGAAGCGGAAATTACTGCACTGCCCTAACGAATCATGAATATTTATAAATGTTAAAAATTCTGGTTCGTTACATTTGGGCGAACCTCCGTTTGTAGGACTAATGGTGAACGTTAGCAAACTATAGAGAATGGTAGGTGGTTGGGTTGAATAGGTTTGGGTTGGGGTTGGGGGTTTCTATTAAAAGGAAGAACATGGTTTATGTGCATCATTGTGATTGTAGTTGCTGGTTGAATAGATACGGGTGTACTCTATGGTAGATTCTATTGAAGTTATGTGTTGCAAGTGTGCTCTGGCTTTTTGCGATGTTGAGTCTCGGCAGGTGTGTTTGATGGGAGAGTGTTCTTCATGTTTTATTTGGTAACTCTGCCCTTTGAGACCACCTGCATATAGCATGTCGTGAACTTTTTGTTGGAATAGCAAAACTAGTTTTCAATAATTTTTTATTGGGTAAAGCTAGTTTTCAATATCTTTAAACTGGAACTGCTCTATTCTTCTTCGTTTTCAAGTTAAACACATATGTGATTGAGTAAAAGATACAAAACATAATTTCATTCCATTCCCGTGATTCTCTATAGTCGATTTTGATGGCTGCTCGTGAATCTAGTTATGACCTCCTATGTGTATAATTTGTCGGTGGTTGCTGTCTTTTGGAAGATGCTACTCGATTTGCTGGTGTGGTAATTATGTCTCTGCTCATGACATGGTAGTTTGATCTCCATACTTGTTCACTCACACAATTCAAAGAATTGATTTGAAACTCCAACCACGTATTGTAAGTTTTGTTGTACATTTCAGTTTCTGCAGTTTCAGTTACATTAACTCCTGGTTGCTTCTTGCTACTGCAATTTTTTTTTAAAGAAACATGGGCATTGTCCCAAACTGTTTGATTTGCGAACAAAACAACCTGCAGGGCTGACGTCTTCTTGTTTTAAATTGGGCTGTGTTTTACTTCCTACACATAAATGACAGATTTTCGTCTCTTTCAATGAAGTTGCCTTCTGTTCAACTAAAGCGGACAGGGTGATGTGGTGTATATAAGTGTGGTACTTGAAATTTGTTTTGACTTGGTGCTCATCCGTGTGATGTATTGGTGTAAGAATAATAGGAAACATGTTTGGCGGTTGGTTCCTTTCACCTTGTAAGTGATTATTTGCTGCTTTTATCATTTTTAAAATGCAAATGATGAAAGCTCACCTGCACACAGGATTGATTATTTGGGTATTAATTTGTTTGAATATTGTTTCCCTAAGCATGTAGTAGGGTCAAGGCAAGTTAGGTGATTTTGAGAAAAGTCTTTGTAATGAATTTGTGGGTTCCGAACGAATGTGCTGTCGGGTTCCGAACGAATGTGCTGCCAGGTTCTGAACAAATGTGTTGTCGAGTTCCGAACGAATATGCTGTCGGGTTCCGAACGAATGAATTGTTTTTGTTTTTTGATAGGTACAATGGATTGTTTTAATTTTTGAAATGAAAGTCCTGACTCTGCCATTCGCGGTGATATCAACCATCGTATGATGAACGTTAAAGTGAAACACATCATAAAAAACACGTATGGTCGCGCTTGTAAAAAACACGTATGGTCACGCTTGTATCGAATGACGCCCATAGGAAGGGGTGCATATGAAAACGAAAACGAGAAGACACATATAGGAGCTGGCAGGAAGACGGAAAGACACTTTGGAAGGCAATAGAGACATTTCATTTGGAAAGTGTAAAAAATATATGGTCACGCGATTTGCGATACAGCGCACCATTCCGAAACTATACACGTGTAGAGCACGTATGGTCGGGCGATACACGCGTGAGTAATGAAATTTGAAAAACACGAATAGTCGTGCTTTTATCGACTGGCGCCAGCGAGGGGCGAGTATGAAGATGATGAGACACAAAGAACAGGAACAGGCCGGAAGACGGAAAGACGCTTTGGAGGGCAATAGAGTAATTGTATTCTATGTTTTATTTTTGTTTTTGTTTTTTAATTGCATTTGAAAATACTGGGTTTAGTTTACAGCAGTCCCGTAACACATACGTGTAAGCGAGTATCCTATCCGAGTTGAGAGAATCTCGACTACAGTCCTGTAACACATATGTAATTGCATTTTATACGTAATGAGAGAATCTCGACTGCGGTGATAGGAACGAATGCACTATCTGAAGTGTATGTGAGGGGAGCGAGTGTCGAGTATCGTGACTGTTTATATTCATCTTTGCTACTGTTGGGTGTTTCAACAGACTTCATTTCTTCATTCTCATCATCGATGTGAATGACATCAATACAATTTGACTTTCCAGACTCCAGAACTACAGCGAGAAATTAGGGCCCAATATTAGGCGCAGGTTCTAATCCATGGAGCCCCGAACACATACAATCTCTCTCACAGAATGCATCTTCCCTATCAGATTTTTAATTAGGGGCAGCTCACTTTATTCCGGAAGACACACCAACACCGCTTCACTGGTAAACAAACTGTTTGGGGGAGGGGGTGTAATTGGTAGGAGGCTGCTTTTTTTATAGGTAATTGATAGAAGGCTGCTAGTTTGTCTTCCAGGATAAAGATAACTGCACATAATAATATAGTATACCTTATTCTGGCGGTGACGGAATCGGAGAAGAAAGCGGCGCCGTTGTCATCCATGTGTTACGATACAACTTACAAATGAGGAGTAGGTATTCTTGGTTGTTCGGAAACTACGTATCTATTTATAGAACAAGATCTTGAATGTTCATAATTATTCCAGCTGTTCTCAAATCACAACATAATCTCGAAATTCGTTCTGTTCATGAAAAGACACGCAGTCTATGAAAAGACTACATGCGCAGTATTTTATTTTATTTTTTGAATAAGTATTAAAATAATAAGTATTTGAAATGTTAGTTTAGGGATTTGGGTTTTAGGGTAAGGGTCCGACTGAGATATCCGGGTTAACCACGAATGCATCGTGAATTCGTCGATTGATGAATTATTTCCGACTTTGTTATTTGGGTATTTAATTATGGCTAAAATATATATTAAAAAAAGAAACTCTAATTACTCTATGTGACAAGTTAAGAGAGTATAAATGGACAAACATGCGTGTGAATACATTAATTTTTATCGGATGCTATAACTGCTAATGCACTTGTGCGTTTCAAAACAATATTTTCAAATAGATTGGAAACAAAGAGACTTCATTACATACCTCGTAAGAGCAACTTGTCTTGGATGTGAATCAATCATACATTGT
>JAOYMZ010053122.1:0-13780 GCA_025802335.1 Pinguicula primuliflora | reverse complement strand
TCCTCCAACACAATTTACTTTTATATTAGTCAATATATATTAATTATTAGAATATTTTTATTTTAAAAGTTAATCTGCTGACCTAATTAGTGTCGTGGTGATTACGACGATAATCATGGATAACATGACTATACGCGGTTAACTCGATTACAACATTCGGTCCCAGTACCCTACTTTTTTAACAATTGACGACCTGTCTGAATTTCCCCATACATAATTCTTCGACTCTCCTGACTAGTTCGTCCAAACTCTTTCTGCGTACATGTCCAAACTATCATAACCTTCCCTCCCTCGGTTTGAAACTTATAGATGTGACACCTAGTAATCTCTAAATATCCAATTTGGAATCTTTTCTAATCTCGTACGACCACATATCTACCTTAGCATTCGCATCTCCGTCACTTCAAATTTCTGCGCATGTGAAAGGCTTATAGCTCAATACTTTGACCCGTAGAGTATCGTCGATCTTATAACCATTCTATAATATTTTTCAGTTAACTTGAGTGAGACTTTTTTATCGCATAACACTCAAGTAGTTGACCACCATTTCATTCATATAACCTTGAGGCGATGGATAACGTCACCTTCCACACACTCATCATTTTGTATGATGGATCATAGATATTTGAAACTATCTTCCTGTTTGAGGGTCTAGTTTGCAATCATAACTTTTATTCTACTTTCCTCCGTCACATTGGCGAAATTGCATGTCATATACTCTGTCTTCGAGCGACTCAATCGGAGGCCCTTAGCCTTTAATATCTCTCTCCAATGCTTCAACTTAGCATTGACCTCTTCCTTCATCTCAGCCACTAAGACAATATCGTCCGCAAACAACATACACCATGGTACTTCATCCTCTAGTTCCTGAGAGAGTACATCCATAATTACTGCGAACAGAAATGGACTCAGTGCTGACCTTGATGCAATCCTATATCCACTGAAAAATACTTTGTTTCTACCACTAGGGTTCGCACACTAGTCTTCACACCCTCATACAGATCTTGTATAGCCCTCACATACATCCATAGGACCTTATTAATTTCTTAACATTCCCAAATAACTTTTCGTGATATAGTATTATATGACTTCTCTAGGTCTATAAAGACCATATGGAGATTCCATTTATGTGCTCAATATTTCTCCATTAATCATCTAAGGAGATGGATTGCTTCCATCGTCGACCTTCCTAGCATAAAGTCAAATTGGTTCTCCTTCTCTCGCGTTTCTCCACGTAGTCTATGTTCAATAACTCTCTCCTACAATTTCATAGTGTGACTTAGGAGTTTAATACCCCGATAATTGTCGCATTGTTGCACATCACCTTTGTTCTTAGTGGAACTACTACGCTACTTCGTCACTCCTATGGCATCTTTCCTGTCGTCAGAATAATGTTAAAAAGAGTCGTTAGTCACTTAACTCATATGTCTTCTAAATACTTCCATACTTCAATCGGTATATTTTCCGTCTCTACTGCTTTCGCACCTTCCATCTTACTAAGGGCTCCCTTCACCTCCTCTATCCTATCGATATCTGTCTAACCACGCACTGATTTATGAGTCGGTGCACCTCCCCATCCCCTACACAACTACTATATTCATGTATCTCGTTAAACAATTTATTAAAGTATTGTTCCCGCCTCTCTCTTATATCACCCTCCGAAAAAAGGTTTTTTCCTTCCTCATTTATGATAAATTTAACCATATCAATATCCCTGCTCTTTTGAGGATATTATCGTCATTCATTCCTCGGTGGATGCGGTAAACACGATCTTACTGTCGGACGTGAATCAAACAACAGATTATGTGCTAGTTATAGGTTAATTGGAGCATGAATGCCACTTCAGGAATAACCACGATGGGTCGAGATCGGATCGATTGTTGTATTTGTTTCGGCTATGCTGTTTGGGATATTTAACTATGGTATAACAAAACTCCCGATCATGTATAGGTGGCTTTTAGGAGGGATGAATTCCCGACAATGTCATGTAAATGACTACAACTGAATCCTTCTTCTCAAGTACCAAATAAATGTTCAGCATGCAAATGAAAAATTGGACAAGGTACGATACGAACTGCAGTACTTCACTCCCGCCATCCACATGTAGTTTTGTTTTCCTTATCTACACGGCCACTGTTGCATGTCTTCGCATAGTATCTGAGGATAGCACACTTCTGGTAGTGATTCTTGTGCTTCATTCTTGCTTCGCCTTCTGATGAAGAATGCGAAGAAATTGCCCTTCCTCTCTTCTTGCCAGCACCTTTGGGGTAGGAAAAAGGGGTGCATTGATGGGAACAACATGAAGATGTACACCGCGACATGGATCCTCGTCATGCACCCTTGTGTAATTCGATGTCGGCGAGTTAAGACCGTGTGAACACTTGTCAGATCCATTTGCTGCTGCAAATGCATCTACACAAAGTGACTTGGCTTGAATGTTCATCACAACTTCTGTCTCGTTGACGTTGAGCTGACGTGCAACTAGTATGTTAGCTTTGATCTCACCCGTTGCCACATCAAATGTCACAGACTCATGTCTCGGCATAAACATAGAGCCAGCCTGCGTGCATTCGACCACTCCTTTAGGACTCAAAAAAACTTTCAAAATGTGTCTCGTTGAATCCTCGTTCTCACGTTGGTTTAAAAATTTCACAATATCGCCATCATCACGTAGGAAAATGGTAGACTCTGCATAGTTGAACTTCCTTTTGAGGTCGTACTACAAAACTAAATCTGTTATATCTCTACTAAGACCATATCTGATGTAAATGAGATCTAATAAAGATGTGAACAGTAGGTTCTTCCCGATTTGAACAGCTCTCAAACTACAATCGACGCTTGTTTCTATAAGCTCCGGAAGATCCTTTACTTCATCAAAATTTACAATCTTATAAAATAAAGTCAGCTTCATCTTCAAGTAATAGATAATCGGGTTACTCGACCAAGCACGGTAATCACGATTGCAAGGTGTCGGGTGATCGAACACAGGTCGTGGCCTGTATTCTTGATCACAAATCGACTGAATTAACTCAGAGAATGAATGTTCGGATTACGGAATTGAAATTCTCACACAAAATTGCATGACCCATATCGAGAACTAAATAATATTATCCATAAATATGTTAGAATTCAGAATCAGACACACCTTCAAAAATGGAACACAGATTAGATCCGCCTTATTCACGTCGCACTCGTTGATGCTCTCCGTCTCTCTCATTCTCTTTGAATGTGTTTGCACAAAAATTAAGCCTAGAATGGGAAAGAATAGAAGAAAAATATTGATTTGTATTTTCTGGCGACCGTGTTCCCGTGATGTTAGTTGGGGTTTGCATGAATGAGTATAATTACGTTAGTTGGCAATTTAGTATCAGCGTTTGTCATGGTAACTTAAATATATTCGATTTTTGATTTACTTTTGCAATTCTTTTTAAGGTTACTTTTCAAAAACAGATTTCTCATCAGGTTACTTTTGCGAATGACCCACCAAAAATGCCGAACAAAGGAAGTACCAATAGGCAAAATTCTTTTAAATTTTTTCCTCTATAAACTTCAACATGCCATCGCCAACCCAAATCATACTTCAACCAATTCAAACGACCCATAACCAAACCAGAGCATATGCTGATTACATGAAATTCAAATGACCCGTAACCATACTTCAACAAATAACTGTTCGAATGAAATTCAAATGACCCATAACCAAACCAAAGCATATGCTGATTACACGAACCTCTCGAATTATGCTGATTACAGGAACCTCCCGAATCCAGTAACTGTTCATCAACGAATTCCAATTCGAATACATACAAAACTAATTACACCCTAATTCGAACGGCCCTAAACCAGAAGCCCTAACACAAAGAAGATGTCAAACTCAAATCGAGAAGCCTTAGCCAATTGAAGATTGAAATTTACCTTGGATGATGATTCTTGACTGAGAGTTGAGGGGCGACGGCGGTGGAAGATCGAACGAGTGGGATTTTAATGCGGGATAGATTGGTTGATGTGGGATAGATGCGAATGATGGTAAAGAGATGAGAGAGTTAAATTGGTAAAGAAGGTCGTGATAAAAAAAAACTTCATACAAAATTTCTGATGGCAAGCTAGGATACATAAACAAGTGTTATCATGAATTTCACGGGTCAGAGAAATTAAAGAGCGCATCCTAAACAGATAATAAACCTCAATAAAAAAATTAACAAGACTTAATCAAGCCTCAAATTACTAGTAAATGTATCCTTTCTATTACTACTGTTCATCTATAATATGAGGTAGCCATAATTCAGCTAATAGTGCAAGGAATGTTGACTCGATAATTGTCTTTTTTTGGTGTTTAGTTTGGAACTTGAATTCTTGAACTAGCGTTGGTATTTATTAAGCTCGTGTCTCATGTAGATGTATTTGTCAAATGGAGAAAGCTACGCAGCCTTATTATTGTGTTGGACTATATTAGACTAGACTAGACTAGGTGAATACTATTGAAGATTGTACCCAGGCACATTAATGGAGATTCAAAATGATAATGGAAATGGGAAATAATGGAAAATATCAAACAAATAGATAATCGAGTTCTCGACTAGACTTATATGCATAACCACCATCAAAATTAGTTACAATATTAGAAAACTATACATTATGAGATCCAAAGCTCCACGCTCCCACTAGGTTCCGTCTATAGCTAACAATTTAATATACATCTCTGAGCTATGCACTAGTTTGTGACTCACAAAAGTGTGCGTGCCAAGAGAAAATTATCTGACTTGTGACTCATGAGTCATGAGAGTGTGCATGCCAAGAGAAAAGTCGTCGTGGAATCTCATCGAAAGTCGTCTCCAGTTTTGGCTTTGGGTTTGCTGCTTTTATAACGGTGGAATCTCATCGAAAGTCGTCATGGCGCTCTTGTACGCATATCCATTTCTCGTACGCAGATGAAACCTTAACATTTGCAAAACAAGAGAAACCATTATTAGTAAACAACACAAATCATCACATAGTTCATGACCCGTGAAAGAGGGGTTGACCTAGTCCTTATGAGAGTGACAATTGCACTCACGGTCACGAGTTCAAATCCCCTCAATGACATTACCTATAAAATAAACATAGTTCATGACCCCACGCTACTATTTCACCCACGCAGATGAAACAATAACATTGGCAAGACAGAGTAACAAAAAAATGTCCAATAACAGAGTTATATGAGGAGAACCTTATTATTTTTTAGCAGGCTTCACCAATTACTATGGCAGTAGAACGACTAACTAGGCAGAATTCAAAGCAATCCTTGGACTTTAAGAATGCCAACGATTGGGCTTATTTCAAGGTGGAGATAGACACAGACTCGAACCTCATGGTCCAATGGATCAAAGGAAACAAATGTGAGCTTTGAAATTGATGGGAACTCTGGGAGGAGCTACAGAGAGTTTAACCAGACAACCTTCTTGATTGAGCATCAATTCAGAGAAGATAACACATGGTCATAATTCAGAGAGTCTGTCACATATCACTTGCCAAGTGTGCCTCATGAGTCTGTCACATATGGCTTGCCAAGTGTGGCTTACCCCCTACCGTGGTTTGCAGGGTATTGCGGTAGAGCGTTGATTTACCTACCTCAGTATGGTTCTTTACGTTATAAAAAAAAACATGGTCATGCAAATTCATGCTTGTTAACAAATAGAGTAACACGCATGCACACAAAAAAAAACTTGAAGTCTATAACCAACCGGATTCAAGATTTTCAACTCCCACACTACATACCCACACTACATATATGTTAACCCATGTTAAGACTAGAAAAAGTAAATTTACGTTCGTACCATTCCTGAAGCAATATATGGTTTGGTCTAATGTGAAGCCTGCATTGCAACACAAAATTTGACAGCATCAGATGCAAAGATCAAAGATATGGGATGTTATACAGCTCTCACCGATTTTGAGAATGTGTTTTATTCTATTTACCGCTACATATTGCTGTTACTGATGTTCCACAAAACAATAGCCGAGTCCTAAAGCTACGAATCCAGTCTCTAGGAACATGTATTGGGTCTTGACTGGATTCATGGTCAACGATAACCTGAAATAATTGCAAACGTTTCATATGTTGGAGATACAAGCAAAGAGAAGAAGCCTGTGAAAAAACGAGGAGATGGAGAGTTGATTAACCTCATTGACTTGGAAATAAGTTCCGTTGAGGGGAAAACGCCCTCTGGTAGCTGTTCTGCATGGTATCTGCAGAGAAATACGTTACTCCTATGCTGGAAAATCTACAAGATTGCAAAATAGAGAATAAAAACAGAAGTTTTTCCTGACCAGAATCGTTCCCCGAACTATTTGACCACTCTTGTATTCAAAAAGCCGTCGAGAATGACATCCAAACATGCCACATGCTGTTTTATCTGGGCAGCTACATGTTGTACTTGGTTCTTGAGATGATTCCATATCGTTTACTGTGAGAAATTGCAAAACAGCAGATGCTTACTAAGTTTTTTTCCCCTCCAAGATGGAGGTAGATGATTCTTATGGTGGTTTTAGCCTTATCACCTTTTGTCCATACTGCAAGCAGGTAAGGGCAGGGTTCATCGGGCTCTCGTTCGTCAAACTGATACAAAAAATACCGAGCAAAATAAATATCAAACATCAAACTAAAATAATACATTTATTATTGGAAAGGAAAGAGGCGAACCCTTTTCAAAAGCGGGTGCGAATCTGGGATCTCATATCTGAAACAAGAAACAAAAATTGTTAAAACAGTCTACAATTATAGACACAGATCTCCCCTTAAAAGTTACTCATAAAGTGACTAATTCTTGGTGCAAAGATTCACAGAAATAGATGAACACATAAACTTGGATCAGAATATACTTACACTGCATGCATTGTCATCAATCGGCCACGATATTTCGTCCTCATTGGGGGAATATAAGCAACTTCAGGGGCAATCAATGCTTTTGACTGATCATCCTTACAACTGATGAGACTGAGCATATTCCTCTTGAACTCCTCACTAGTATGTTTGATGGAAATTTCATCATCAGAATAGTATCCAAAGTCTTCTATATCCCTTTCTATTGTTTCAATAGGCTCAGGCCCTGGAGAAGTTGGAATTTCAATAATTGGCTCGCAAGCAGTGTAGTGATCAGTTTCAGGAGAACATGATTCAGCAAGCTTGAATACGCGCAGACTTTCTTGGTAAGCTGATTGTTGCTGACCATAGGCATATTGATCTGAAGATTTCCCCTCAGTTGCCTTCTGTTGAGTACCATTCAGGCCAAGAGTAGAACTACATTGCACATATGTATAAAATAATATAAATTTTACGGTGAATCTGGCTGCATAAAATGGTGAATTGTGCACAAATATTGGGAAACTATTGGTAATCCTCCTATTATTTGTAAGATACGATACGCACATGGCATGGCATGGCATTAGGTTAAAGAAAATCAATACAACTAAATGTTAATGGTGTCCACAAAATAATAATATCTTTGCTTTTAATTGTTTGCCGAAACGAGCATATAATAAATAGTGCGCAAACCTTGCAGATGCACTTGCAAAGTGCCGGCATTCCCCTTTCATTGGGCAAGCATTACAGTTGGGTTTGCGCTTTGTACAGAAAACCTAAAACATTCAACAAATATACTCGATTAAGAGTTTCTTTCAAATATAAGATGCCGGAAAGATTTGCTATTGGCTGCATTTGACATCAAAGAAATATACCTTTGCAAAAGTAATCATCTGATAATGACATTCATATCTGTAGAGATGAGGAACTTCAAACTAACACGTAATTCCTTGAAATATGTTTATCTTATGATAATGATTCAAGAAGATAATAGTTCCATTGACTTACAGCGTAGGCTGATCCATGTGACACAAACGTGGCCAGACATATTTTTGGATGGAATCACAATCAGGATACCTGCACAAGAGTACTAAGTATGATTTTCAATATCAACATTATAAGTGATTAATTATATTTAACTAATTACTTACTGCTCAAGGCCGTGCAGCTTAAGATCCCCAGGAAGTGGCTGAAGCGGGACCCATCCAAGACGAGTCAGAATCCGTCCGACATTGGTGTCAATCTAAGCAGATAAAAATCCCTTACTACAGTGATCTAGTACCGAAACTAACAAACAAATGAGTGCAACCAACCGGAACTTACTGGGAAGGCATGATGGTGAAGTGTCAAAAGCCTCAAACACTCCATACTTTTTAGTCCCAGACCATATATATCCAATAAATACTCCCTATAAAACAGTGGAATTATTTATGAGAAGAAGTAACTAATTATAGCACGAGATTCATTTTATGGACATTGAAGCACCATAAATATGTAGATCTAACACAATATAAATCAATCGATCGTTCCTACTTTGTTTTATCAGGTGGAACCTCCCGTAGCCACTCGAGATCAATGCTTCCGTGCTCTCTAACCATTCGATCCAGAAATATCTGCAGTATGTGAGTCAAGGAGTGATTTTCGAATTAATTTTGAGAATAATATTTATATGAGAATCATCTTTAATCACCTTGATTTTTTCAGCGAGTAGATTGCCCATGCCTCTTGGCATTATTACTTTAGCAAGTACATCTTGGCTTTGTCTAACCGCTTCCCAGTTGATAGCGTCTTTGGCATGGGCTGATCTGTTTTTGGATATGCCAAAAGAATATTTCTTCCGCAACTCAGCACCATCAATTGTTAACTTCTGTTTCCCTTTCCCATTCTGCTTTCCTGTCTCAACACGCCTTTGATCCTGAACATCAACTTTAATTTCGTCACCAGGAGTAGATACAGGGCACTTTTCCATTGTAGGCGTTTCATTAGATTTGTCGGAGAAAGTCTCATCTAGACTCAGAAGTGGAATTCCGGGAATTATATCGTCACTCGAAGTTTCATGAGCCATGTGCTCGGATGATTTTGGAGCAGGGAACTTTGCAGCTAAGGACAGGTATGCCGAACTGGAAGCAACGGTTTTGCATGTATAAGTTAAAAGAGATATGAAAATAAAAGAACAAAATGCTGTATTTTATCATTATCCTCGAAAGAAACTTTCATTTTCACCTTGAGAGATGATCGCTAACATTCTGAGTCAAGAACGCTCCAACAACTGAATCAACCACAGATCCTTTCCATGGTGAGAACTTCCTGTCTCCTGAAAATTATATTACAATATTTAGGCACAGCGTTTCAATGACTCTAAAAGATACCAAATGCGCACAAGCAAGAAATCAATGATGCAATAAATGATTTTAACTTTATATGTTGTGTGATTTTATACATCATTTGAATATTTGACATCCGAAATTTTGAAGAACAAATACCAGTAAATATTCCAAATTATTACAGAGTAAGTGTTCAGAGATTTGAGTAAAGAAGCTTAAGAAATGCTTAACAATAAGATAAGAATGTAATACTTCATTCATTCAGTGGACCAAATTCTAGATCTCCAGAAAAGAGAATTCCATGTCAATCCTATGGCTCGTCACTTTCAAGAAAACATTATAAAGAAAATTTGAGAAGTGGAAAAGCATCATGTAAAGCAAGACATACTAGACTATCATCGATTCGAATGATTTCTGCCATCATAAACAAAACTCAACAATGTGTTTTTTTAGGATCATCATCAGAAAGACAGAAACCAAACAAAATTCAAAAGCCAAATTGATTAATGACTGCATCAAATAAACAGCTATTTATCTTGAAAGTTGAACCTAATAATCTCTGTTTGCACGTAGCATATAATACCCTGCAGCCTTGCATAGATACACACAAAAAATAACAAAAATAACAAACAAAGAGCAAAAGACAAAAAGACCTTTATCCTGAACCTAATAATCTAGATATACAAAAATAATAACAAGAATAACAAGCAAAGAGAGAATATCTTATACCGAATTTGGAGAAAAATGCCAGTAAATATTCCAAATTTTTACACATAAATTGTTAAGAGATTTAAGTAAATAAGTTTTATAAGGCCTTATAAATAAGATGAGAATGTGCGACTTAATTCATTCCGCAAACCAAATTCTAGATTTTAAGAAAAGAGAATTCCATTTAAATCCTAAGGCTTATCACGTTATAGTAGACATTATAAAGAAGAGTTGAAAAGAGGAAAGGTATCATGCAAAGCAAGACACTGGAATGAATAGTTTTTTTCTGCCACGTGACCATAAACAAGATTCACCAATGTGTTTCTTTAGGATCAGAAACCAAACGAAATCCAAAAGAATAATTAATTAATGGCTGCATGAAATAAAAACCTCTGTTTGTATGCAGCATATAATACCCTGCAGCCTTCCATAGATATACAAAAAAAATAACAAGATTAACAAACAGCAACAGACAAACCTACTTGCTTATCCCAAAAACAGACTACCACTTCGGACAATACCTTGAATAAGATTCATGCGGGCAATAAATGAGCGCACTCGTCCTTCAAATAATTGTCGCTGCTCGTCCCAATATTTGACTTTCTCATCTTCTTCTGGTTCAGTATTTCCAATCCCTCCATTTTCAATCAACTGATTCCAAACTCTCAATGACTCGGAGTCAAGATCAACCTTTGGGAGTGGTTTCTTTATCTTGGTACCATATCTTCTCCTTGAAGAAGGCACAAGTGAACCACTGGCATTGGGATTCCGCACAACAAGCTGGTTACAAGAGAAGACATTATCGTGAGAAAAATCCATTAGCTCAATAAATACAACTTCTGAAAAAGCAGCAATTTGATTAGAGGCAGTTACCTGGGAACTGATAGTTGACGCATTCCGAAGAAATGCATCAGAGAACTTGTCAAACACAGTTGCTCTTTGTCGCTTCATTCGCACTTTCTTGCATGTAAGTGGAAAATTTGATCTTATCTTTATACTGCATTCCAAGCACTCACTCAGATATACTTGCAAAGGATTCTTCTTTTCAAGGATAAACTTGGGAAATAGAATTTCTTTCCGCCGCTTCATCAGCGATTTCTTGCATATTTTAGGAAAATTAGGCCCTAACCTTCTGCTTTTCTGCACACAATGATTTGGCCTGAATTTTCTCCGATACACAATCAAAGAGCGGCCCACTGTCGACATCTCATTTTCTTCAACTTCTGTCACTTGGCAACCCTTAGAATTCTGATCCAAGCACTCTGCTTTGTTAAGGTCCAGTCTTTTTCTGCAACTTTTCTGCACACAATGATTAGGCCTGAATTTTCTCCTCTGATACAAAATCAAAGAGCGGCCCACTGTTGATATCTCCTTTTCTTCAACTTCTGTCAGTTGGCAAACCTTAGAATTCTGATTCAAGCACTCTTCTTTGTTAAAGTCCAGTCTTTTTCTGCGACTTCCCTGCACACAATGATTTGGCCTGAATTTTCTCCGATACACGATCAAAGAGCTACCAGATGTTGACTTCTCCTTTTCTTTAACTTCTGTCACTTGGCAAACCTTAGAATTCTCAACCAAGCACTCTTCTTTGTCAGAGTCCAGTCTTTTTCTGCAAGAAGGTTTATAAAAATCACCAAGTGTTTCGTGATACACCTCTTTTGAGGTATCAACGTGGAAATTCAAGGAATCTGTTCTCATAGGCTTTTCGTTCTTTGGAGACCGAGTTCTAGGAGTTAAAGGCGAATACTTAGCGCGCTTTGGGGCCACAACTTTAGGAGTAACTGGTTTCCTAGGTTTCATTTCATCAAACACCTTTGGTCTATGTTTTTTCACTTTCATCCTCATTTTCCTCTGAATATTTTCATCCAAACCAATGTTTCTATCACTTCTCTTTTCTGAAGGTTTGCTCTTCGGCGTTTTCAAAAAAGTTTCGGAGTCTAATCCAGACTGAAAAAGAATCTCAACATGGACGGCTTCTTCATGCAGCTTTCTATCTGTAGTAAAAAAATCAATAAAAAGTCTCACATATTATTCATAAGAATCATATCAATATATCACAGATATGCAAAAGGCAATGCATATAAAAGTAGCCTTTTGGATAATAGAGGAAAAATCTGTGGACAGTTTCCCTTCAAGCAAAATATTGCAGAAAGGAACATGTCCTCACAAGGCAAATAAAGCATTCAGATTAGAAGTTGTTGAAAGCAATCACAATGATGATAAGTGGAGTGGTACAACAGACCCAGGTAATAGCACGAAAACGGGACTATTCTTTCTGGTTTTCAAAATGGCTGAGTAAATGATCCCTCAGACTCCGCATCCAAGATATTAGGGAAGCTTCCTTGAGTATTTAAGACTGCTGGAATATGGGAAGCTGGAATCTACAAAAGCTGCACTCTCCTGTGGGATCAGACATCGCTGTAGAAATCTTAGAAGCACTGCATGCCAGAAAGGCCCGTGGAGGATACTGTTGTGTGGTAGCCAGAGAAAAATGGACTATTTTTAAAATAAAATCAACTTGGGAGATAGTGCTAATTGGTATCCTACATCATATGAGTGCTAATTGGTATCCTACATGGGATAAACGTGGCTCCTGCATTTGAGGAGACCTGAGGCAAGATATGGTGCAGAATCAAATGGTGGATAACATCCATACTGAAGTCAGGCGTGAAGAACAAAGCTGTAGCAACCATAGATGAGCTGATCCTGGGAATGTTCCACATACCTTACATTCGGCCAACCAACCACCAAGTTAAATAATTAGATAGCGAAAGCCGAAAACCACAACGAGAATGGAACAAACTCAGAACAGCCTTCTCCAATTACTTTGGCATAGGAACAACTAACAAAGGTGGAAATATAGACAGACTTGAGCCTCGTGGTCCAATGGATCCAGGGAAACAAGTGAGATTTGGTATTCATGGGAATTTTGGGAGGAGATAAAGAAAGCCTTAAACCAGACAACCTTTTTGATTGAGCATCAATTCATGGAAGAATACACATGGTACTCAGCTTATAACCAACCGAATTCAGGATTTTCAACTATGATCACACTCTGCACAAGCAATAAAAAATAGCAAGACCGGCAGACCGGTAGAAATCAAGATATTAACTACACATGTTGCAAATTCATGCTTATTTCCACACAGAGCAAGACAAAAAAACATATTTTGCAGTTTACAACATACCCAATTCCGGATTTCCCTCTCCTGCCTTCTTAGAACTCAGAGAAACAACTTCAACACAACAATCCTCAGCAATTTTTGTCCCATCACAATTATTTCCACCTTGTTGATGCATGTCAATACACACATTCTGAAAGTACTCTCTTCCTCCGGCCGTTTTGTCCGGTGTGACCGGAAACCAGTGGCGATTCTCTTCTATCTTCCTCTTCATCGCCGTCTTTGCGGAATTGGGGAGTATATTTGCAGCAGCTGCCTGTTTGCATTTGTTTTTAAGTTTAAATGAGATATACGGAGTAAGCATTAGAAAGGCTTAGAAGGGCAAATTTTTGGATTTATCGCAAAAATGGTAGCAAATTTTTGGATTTATCGCAAAAATGGTAGCAAATTTTTGGATTTATCGCAAAAATGGTAGCAAATTTTTGAAAATGTCGCTCATCCGAGAAATCGATTTTCAGAAGACCGGTATATCGAGACAAACGGTCTTCCAAAAACCAATAATAATTAAAAATTTTAATCAACGTAATTAAGAAGTGTAATATCCACCGGTCATTCGAAGACCGGTATTTTTTTGTATAAAAATAATTTTTATAAATAATCAAAATGGAGGGTCATAATATCATCCGTCTTGCATTTGTGGGGATGGTTGTTTCTTCTACAAAAAATAAAAAATTGTTGTTAGATATATATTTTTTTAAAACGATAAACCGTTATTGAATTTCTACTTA
>JAOYMZ010053111.1:0-13781 GCA_025802335.1 Pinguicula primuliflora | reverse complement strand
GGTATGATTGCGTACATCTTACCCTCCCCAGACCCTGCCTAAGGGCGGGATTTACTGGGTATGTTTGGTTTGGTTTGATTTGGTAAGGATCCAAAATCAAGTGCATCGGTCTTATACAGATCCTACCTACTTCAAGCAGGAGGAGAATTGTAAAGATTGTATTTTCTGGCATTTCAATACATCTACAATTTTATTACCATGTCACGGTTTCTCATGAGATTCTTTCCTTTACTGCAGGTTGTTCTGGGTATGACCTCCTTTAATGAACCGATGTGCCAATGGATTGGACCAATGCTAGTTTTGGCAAGCAGCAATTATGTTATGTTTATTTGCATGGCTGGCACTGCTATTATTGCATTGCATGATTGCGTCTGCAAGGATATAGTCTGATGGGAATTCATCATGTCATTGATGCAAATGCAAAGTCTCTGGAGGTTCAGGTTTGAATCCCATACGTGACAAGGAACTCGTTTAGGTCATGACTGCGGGCTTGGGCTTGAGTTTGAGCCAGTTCATGAGGGGATCGCATGTGAATGGATACCGATACCGCGATACCACATGTCATCAAAGAAAAAAAGATTGCCTCGTTGGTTGTCTTTGCTCTTCTTGGCCCCCGCATGCAGCTAGTGTTTTTTTTATGTTATACAGTTCATATATTGTACCATTTTCTGTTACGGCCCAACTAACTTCTGAGTCATGAGGTGGACAAACAAGGTGAGCTCACCATCTCTTTGTTTTTCATCGTCGTTTCTCTTCCTATTTTGAAATTTCTTGGATAGAAATGCTTTTTGTTTCTTCCATGAATGGCAATTGGAGTTCTAAACCTTTCCATTGTGATGCCTCAGATTGTTTTCGTTGCCTTATTTTAATGCAGCAACGCCCTGACATTCTGGTCTTATGCTACAAAGTGATGAAGTTTTACCTTCCGAAGGTTGTTCTTGTTTCCCTTAAAACAGGTCCATTCTATGCCTTATTTGGAGGCAGGAAAATTCCACCGTTTGTTTATCTTTAGTGTGTGCCTCTGCCCTCTTATAGTGTTTTTGCAGTTCACCGGCTTCCCAACCTCTCCTGTAATGCCTTCAAATCAACTGGTTTCCATTGCTTGATCCATTTACCACATAACACAATTTGCCAGTAGTTCCCAGCTGAAAGACTGCAATACTAAAAAAGCGAAAACATGCAGAAATCAAATAGCTCAATTGGGGAAAAGAAGGTGAGTCGCTCACAAAAGTTGAACTTCTGAAACCCTGTTGAAGGGCTTCTTCTCCTTACACAGTTGTTATAGAGATAACAAACGTGAACCTTGATGGATTCACTTGTTAAGAAGACTGACCCGGCTCATTATTCGGATCTCGGTGTATTTTAAAGAGATCTGACCGGGCCCTCGCAGGGGTCAACGGGCTGTCCAGCCCTCACAGGGATCAACGGGCTGTCCGACCCTCACAGGGGTCAACGGGCTTTGAAGAGAATCGAGCTCACATGTTGTGGGTCTCGTGGGTGCGGATGCGCGTGTGGGGTTGAATTTTTGTAGATAGGTGAATTGTCCTCATTAAAACCTTAGGCCCAAAGTATTTGAGTTCAACTCACTTAACTTATTTATATTTGAATATTCTGACTTCTCTATCTGGTGTGGGATATTTAACATCACTTTCATTGTTACTGTTGCAAGGAAAACACGAGAAAACTTGAAGTTGCAAATATTAAGTGTCGGATAAATGAGTTATGTGTCGAATTCTAATCATTACTGTTATATCTAATTATTGTATCATAACCTCAACGATCATAATTAGAATTTATCACATACTAATTTATTTTTTACCTATTCGGAAGGCCTACTTGCAATTCCCCTCATTGGGAACGCCTAGAACTTACTGTGTGTGCATTGTCTGCTGCGTAGCTGAGCAAATCAAGCGTACATTTGTCCTATTTTAGTCCATATTTTGATCCAATTCCAATGCCTATAGTTGCTAAGAACGGCGGATCACTGTTAAGTTGTACTTTCTTTACATTTCTCCACTGAATGACTGATTAAATATCTAAATCCTCGCACAGTATCTTGTGTTGTGTCGTTCCAGTAGTTGGGAAGTCTCTTTCCTAAGTAAGAAAAAGGAATCCACTGTGACGTCAGCTGAACAGCTGCTACCACATGGGATTCAGTTTGATCCCTGTTGGCTAATGAGTTGTTTATGCAGGATTCACAACTTTTATTCCCTAGTGCCCGCTACACACCTGCACGGCAACCCACATTACTATGTTGCGAGTTCCGCAAACATCAATGTGTGTGTCCAGTGTTATAAATTAGTATATGACCCGTAGCTTAAGCCACGACAGTCCAAAAAAATTATATCGAAAATATATGAAGTCACATGTCATATGAAAGAGGAGGATGCCACTGGTAATTATGGCAACATCTATTTGGACAAACGATGATCGATTCGCCACATAAAAAGAAAACAAAAAAGGGTAAGAAAAAGAAATAAAATATAATATAATATATAAAATAATATTCCTCAACCTAAAAAATCGGAAAAAAACAAAAAACAAAAGAAAAAAAATCTAGCATATCAAAGAAAAGCGAAATGGACGATCGGGATTTGGCTGAGAAATAGACGGCTACAACTTTTGCACATTAAACTGCCATATCAGCTTAAATGGAGTTGCATTTTCTTCAGGGTTTTCGGAAGTTTTGGATCGTTTACTGAGCTCTATTGTAGATATAGATATATAAGTTAACAATTGTAAATAAAAGTAAAGATAATTATAAATCTTACTTTATTAGTAAATTCCTAAAATCAAAGGATTGTAGGAATCATGGAGATTAACCATAATGTGCTATGTAACCAAGGCGTGTGAGTCAAAGACATACAAGAAAAGAAGGATTAAGTCATCCCGTGAAGTAAGAATTTCCCGAACCACGTAAAAAACTTCTTGTTCTTATACATTCATGCATGGTATCGGAGCAGCATTTTCGATCTTGAAAAACTGCATCTTAATCTACCCAAATCTGGCATCAGCGTGTCATGACGAAGGAATTGACACCGGCCGAGACTAACCTTATGGCTGAACGAAAAAGTGGCTACGAACTCAACAAGGCTCACCATCCTCTGGGGAGTAGAGAGTTTGAATCACTAGGGTGCTGTGGTGGATATCAAACTAGAAGATCACAATTACATCTGCAGTTTCGTCTCATGGAGGTTGCTATCAATGGTCAGGGGCGACTGGAACTTATCACCGGTCAAGCCAAAATTCCGACAGAAAACGATGCAGGTTACTCCACATGGAAGACAAAAGATTCATAGGTTTTTGAGTGGATCACACGATCCATGGACAGAAAATTGGTGCAAAAATATGCACGGTTTCCGACATCATACGAGTTATGGAGAATTTTAAAGAAGACCTTTACTACAGGGGAGGATAGTTTACAGATCTTCAACCTTATCACTAAGGCAGATCGATTGATTCAAGGCCAATCTTCTGTCGCAGATTATTATGGCCAGTGTACTTTTCTGTGGCTAGAGATTGAACGTCGTCGTCCTAATACTATGGAGGCAACCAATGACAATGAAAAGTACAACAAGATTCAGGACGAACATAGGTTGTTCACCTTTCTCGTAGGCCTAAACCCGGAGTTCAATAGCATAGTTTCTGATATCTTGAAGCAAAATCTGACACCCTCAGTCACATCAGCATATGCCACTATTGGACAGGAAGCCACCCACAATCAGATTATTGTTGCAGCAGCCTCTGATGTATCGAATATATCACAGGGTGCCGGTGCGGGACTCACAGTGAGAAATCATCTTTCACAAAATCAGAAGCAAAATCAAACATGGACTCATTCTCGACGGTTAGATAACCAATTTCCGGCTAATTCATCATCACTTCGATGTGAGTATTGCAGAATTCTAGGGCACACAGAATCAGTATGCTACAAGAAACATGGTTACCTAGGAGGACAGAAACCCGTCCGTCGTGAGGGCTGCACAGCCGGGTGGATGGCAGTCTCCCAGACTCGACGGAAGATGATCTCGCCATCACGAATCTAGGGATTAGTGGCAGCGACTCCTCGGGTGGGAGAGACAATAACCGTAGCTCGACGAATGAACCGGAAATCGCGAGTCGAGGTAAAAAGAATTGTTCCCTTGTTAAATCCCATAATTGTTCTGTGTTTTCATCTGAAGCGCAGTTTTTTTGAGAATGGTGTTTCCGTCTTTCGCGGCTGATGACACGTCACCAGAAGTTGGGCACAAAATTGGGCTGAGTTTCGAATCTAATTCCAATTTGAATGAAGATGGGTCGATTTCCACATCTGGGCCGGAGGTTTTGGCTGAACAACATAATTATCTAAGTGCTGACGGGCTAGATTATGCTACAGGAGTTGTTGTTCGATCCCATGGACCGGAAAATCGTAATAAATAGGCTTGGATTTTTTATTGCAGAGTTACTGACACTATTACATATGACTTGTCAGTTATTATTCATATGCAGGAATCTAAGAAAAAAATGGTCCAAACGGCAAATATCGAATTAGCTCCTATCAAGGGAGCAGGAGTTATCAAAATTTCTCCGTCAATGACACTGTCAAATTACTTATATGTCCCCTCATTGTCGTATAAGCTATTATTAATCAGCCATGTCTCAAGGGAACTTAACTGCTTTGTAACGATGTATTCAACTTTCTGTGTTTTACTGGACATCTGTTCGAGGAAGATAATTCGACGTGGCACTGAGGGGGTGGTTTGTACTACGTCGATGAAGTGAACTCAACGGGAAGGACACTTCTGGCTCAAGGGTCTATCAACTTCAAAAGTTGGTTGTGTCACCGACATCTTGGTCATCCTTCCCATGCATACCTTCACCGATTATTTCCTCAGATTTCCAGTACTCCTTTTCATTGTGAAACTTGTGCTCATGTTAAAAGTCATAGTCAGTCTTATATTTCTTCAAACACTCATGTTCTGCATATATTTTCATTGATACATTCTGACATTTAGGGTCCAGCTCTATGCATTGGGGGGTAAGGTTTTCGATACTTTGTCCTGTTTATTGATGATTTTTCGTGCATGACATGGACTTATTTCCTCAAAAACAAATATGAAGTGTTTGAAAATTTCGTTTCTTTCATCGTATGATACATACTCAGTTTGGGAAAAAAATCAAATTCTTCGTTCTGATAACTGGGAGAATTTGTAAATCAGCAAATGAAAGTGTTTTGCTCTGAAAATGGGATGTTGCACCAAACTTCGTGTTCGTATACTCCCTAATAAAATGGTGTGGCAGAGCGAAAAAATAGATTTTTGCTTGAGATTACACGGGCCCTCGTGCTTGAATCTCATGTCCCGTCACTCTTCTGGTCTGAAGCTGTGTTTACATTTGTATTTCTTGCCAATTGACTTCCTACTCAGATACTGAACTTCCGTACTCCCATTTTGACTTCGTCAGAACAATTTGAGGTACCCCCATCTATGTCATTGTCACCTCATATTTTTGATTATTCTGTTTATGTGCATATCCCGAAGGTGAATAGGTCCAAATTTGATCTGTGTGCTTAGAAGTATGTATTTGATGGCTATGGGACATTCCAAAAAGAGTATTGATGCTATAACCCTGTCATCCGCCGTCTGTATGTTACCATGGATTGTAATTTTGTGGAAATAAAGTACTATTATGCTTCCATCCAATCAAGGGTTCAGGGGGAGAACCAAAGTGACTCGCTTGCTTGGCTTCTTACTAGTCCATCATCCTCCAACAAGTCGCCACATTCAACGACTGCACCTCACTTGTCATCACCTCATGTACCCCTTCCTCCAATCTCGTCCTCACTACCTTAGGTGCCTCACGCACAAGAGTTACCCATGCCAACTCCTAAGCTGGAAGGACAGCCCGATCCAGTTTGCGACGTCGTCGTAGTACCATCAGACCTTGAAGAGCTGCCTCAAGCATCTTCTTCGTCGGAGATTCCAGTAAGTACACTATCTGCTAAGTCTTTAGTTCTTCCTATAGATATTGTGCATACTGATCTTGATATAGGATCTGTGAGCCCAGTGACCCTCGGTATGTGCTACCAGCTCGAGTTAATAGGGAATTGCTAGCAAGAAGTTTACTCCTGAACATGACACGAAGACTCAAAGGTATTCTATTGCTGATCTCGTCAGGGGGAGTATGTCTGATTCCGCTTGAGCTTTTTCTGCTATTGTATATATTGAGGATATTCCTCACAATGTGACTAAGGCTATGGAGAGTCTGGATTGGATATGTGCTATGGAAGTAGAGATAGATGCCCTGTGAAAGAATGAGGCTTGGGAAAGGTGTGAATTACCTCACGAGAAGAAATCTGTTGGATGTAGATGGGTATGTATCATCAAGAGAAAGGCTAACGACACTATTGAGCGATTCAAGGCAAGACTAGTTGCCAAGAGATATACTCAGACCTATGGAGTGGACTATTCAGAGACATTCTCTCCAGTAGCTAAACTTGATACATCGCGGGTTCTATTCTCTATGGCAGCTAACCTGGATTGGCATCTTCATCAGTTCGATATGAAGAATACGTTTTTACATGGTGATTTGAGTGAAGAAGTGTACATGGAAGGATCATCTGGTTACTGTGATGACTTTCATCCTCGGGAAGTCTGTCATTTGAAGAAGGCATTATATGGCCTTAAGGAGTTTCCTCGAGCATGATTTGGGAGATTTATTGTTGTTATGAAGAAGTATGAGTACATTCAAAGTAATTCTGACCACACTTTGTTCCTGAAGCATCGCGATCAAGGCATCACTTTCCTTATTATTTATGTGAATGACATGGTTATTAGTGGAGATGATGTTGAAGAGATTGGGGAGATGAGGAAGAATTTATTTTGGGAGTTTGAGATGAAAGATCTAGGAAAGCTGAAATATTTCCTAGGCATTGAGGTGATGAGATCAAAGTCCAACATCTATATATCGCAAAGGAAATATATTCTTGACCTTCTCGGTCAGACGGTTTTACTTGAGTGCGAACCAGCAGAAACACCTATGATCATGAAACAAGGCCTGAAGATGATAGAAGGGGCCGAATTAGCAGATAAAAGGAAATACCAACACTTGGTTGGTATACTCATTTACCTGGCGCATACACGAGCAGACATTGCCTATACAGTTGGAGTTGTGAGTCAGTTTATGCATAATCCACAGAGAACACATGGAGGCGGCTCTGAGGATCTTGCGATACCTGAAGGGATCCCCTGATACTGGGGTCTTGTACGGGCAAAATGGACATCTGAGAATCGAAGCTTATACTGATGCTGATTGGGCTAGTAATCCAGTGGATCAATGATCTATATCTGGCTACTTTACCTTTGTGGGAACTGGGAGGCAACCTTGTTACTTGGAGGAGCAAGAAATAGAAAGTAGTGACAAGGTCTAATGCTGAGATTGAGTTCAGGGGTATTGCTCGAGGAGTACTGAAGTATTGTGGCTGATGAAGTTGATGACTGAGCTTGGTTATCCACCCACGCAAGCATGCCCGTTAATGTGTGATAACAAAGCTGCTATACATATCTCCGAGAATCTCGTTCAACATGATCGAACCAAACATGTAGAGATTGATCGACACTTTATTAAGGAGAAGCTGGATGACAAAGTTGTGACTTTATCCTTTGTACGTTTTGAAGATCAGCTGATAGACATTCTCACCAAGGCCGCCAATGGACGTATATTTCATGCATGTTTGTACAAGTTAGGTGTCAGATATTCGCCACCTAACTTGAGGGTGAGTGTTAGAAATATATAAATTAACTATTGTAAATAAGGTAAAGATAATTATAAATCTTACCTTATTAGTGAATCCCTAAAATCAAGGAATTGAGGGGATCATGGAGATCAACCTTAATGTGCCTATATATGTAACCAAGGCGTGTGAGTCAAAGACATACGAGAAAAGAAGGATCAAGTCCTCCCGTGAAGAAGGAATTTCCCGAATCACGTAAAAAAACTTCTTGTTCTTATACATTCATTCATACATTCATTCACACAGGGACAGTCGTGCAACATAGTGTCCCTTGTATCATTTTTACTTATTTCCATAGACTACAACTAGATAGGAAAAATCAACTCTTTGATCCAAATATTATTTGATATTTGGCAAGCTGCTACAAATTGGAAAAATGGGCATCAATATCAAATAAATTGTGAAAGGGGAGTGGGGGACAAATATGAAATTTTATTTTCTGATCATCGAGCATCACGTGGTTCGATTCCAATCGTATTAGGGTAATGTTTTCTTGAACTTGTGACTATGTTTACTGTTTCTGAAACGTAAGTAGCAAGTTGAAAAGACATTGGAAGAAATCTAATGGCCCTTCGTGAGAGGGATCTAATGAAATGAGATGATACTTCAATGGAAATAGACATCTGAAAGGGTGTGGGCTATCGTGACAAAATAAGCACAGCTGAGTGGGGGCAATGAAAACAGACTCCTGTTTGTTTCTTTCTGTAAATTTTAGAATTCTGTAGTATCATGTCATATAATACAATGCCTCGCACAAGGTTCCTGCTACAAGACCGTCACAAGGGGTCGCTAGCACACATATATATATATATATATATAATCGTTTCTATGGTCAATTTTACGGTGGTCAGTTTTTCCTTGCGTGCACAATTTTTTTAATTAGCCATCCGTTTTCGAAATTGATCGCACCATTCGAAAGCTTATACATTGAATTGCATATGTTCAAGTTTTGGTGATATTCTGACGACGCAATCACCGTTTAACGGAGGGTTATAAATCTCCTTGGGTTAAGTAGTCCTAAATAGGGTTTTAGAAATTTCCAGACCAAAGCATGGGGCTTTTCATCTACAATGTATGGGCTTTCCAATGGTGCGACCAATTTCGAAAATGGATGGTACTACGAAAAAATTGCACACGCAAGGGAAAAACTGACCACAGTAAAACTGTCTATAAGAACTGGATTCTATATATATATAATTTTATCATAAATCTATTTTGAAAAATAATCTTAAAAAAATTCTAAAAGTAACATTCATTTATAAAAATAAATAAAAAAATCGAATATATTTAAGTTTACGCACTAAATGGTTACTACTAAATACCCAGCTAACTTAACTACACTCATTCTCGCCAAATCCAAAAACAATCGTACGGAAATATGATCACCGAAAAACGAAAACCTACATTTTTTTATTTTTTCATTTCTTCACAATTTTCGACTCAATTACTGGTCTGAAAACGTATCCAGGGAGAAAGAGTGAGAGATCATCGACGAGCCGAGCATGAAAAGGGTGCATTTTAAGCTAGTTTTTTTGTTGAAGGTGCGTTTGACTCCGAATTCTAGCTGATTTATGGCAATATCGTTACATTCGAGAGATGGGGCATGCATTGTCTTGTGAGATTTATACTTCCGTATGGTCACTAGTGCTATTTACAGTAGGACCGCTTCATTACATTATAAGAATGAGAGCACGAAAGTGAACGAAAGGTTCATGTCTCACACGACTAGTCGTTATTCATTCATTCGGTCGTAACACGACCAACTTCGTCGTGATACCCGACCAACTTCGTCGTGATACCCAACTTTATGATTTCTCTCCATTTACGTACGTTGCTCTGTTTTCTATTGTTTGCAGATGAAACTGACACTATTTTATAAGATTGCAAATTTTTGGGAAGTGAAGGATCATCCGGATCTTAGAATAGCAAACGTCGAACGTAATATGAGAGCTGTTCAAATTGAGGAGAACATATTGTTCGTATCTATTTAGATCTCATGTACAACAGATTTGGACTCAGAAAAGATACATTTAATCTAGTTTTGTAGTACAATCCCAACAGGAAGTTCGACCCGTGCTGAGTCTACCATTTTCTTGCATGATGACAGCGATGTTGCGGGATTTTTAGGCTAACGTGAGAATGAGGATTTCATGAGACATACATTGGAAGTTATTTTGTGTCCTAAGGAGAACTCGGATGACGAGCAAGTTGATAGAAATTGCGATGACTACTACTTCGGTCCTACGATGAGAATTCAAAATTAGACACCTTAAATACACCACCCGATCTGTGGTACACAAGAGAGTCGCCCACCACACACGGAGCAAAAATGGTGGTACGTCGAAATTTGAATCTTACAAGCCAAAGCCAAAACCAGGATGCTAGGCAAACTAATGATCTGATATATGACACGGAGCAAGCTGATGATCCGATATATGAGTCTTAGGCTCTGGATGATCCGATATATGAGTCTTAACTTCTGGATGATCCAGTACATGAGTCTCAACCTCTGGATGATCTGCTATATGAGTCTCAGCCTCTTGATGATCTGATACATGAGTCTCATCCATACAATGATCCTATAAACGAGTCTGAGCAAGTATTTAACATGTGATACGTTTGGGAATGGATCAGACATCCATATAGGTCAATATTACGACTCTGAAGATCAATTGATGAAGAAACTGACTGCCACCGTGTTTACTGGTAATTTTGAAATTCGTCCAAGCAAATCCAACAAGTCTTTGTGCTCCTTTGGCCCAGACCCCCATTTTCTCTTGCAACTACTTATTTTTTCTCGTTTTTCTTTTTTATAAGCAACATTTTCCGTAAAAATTTCATCACTGCAATTGTTATTTATTCCCCAAACGTCAACACTGCATATCAATGATGGAGGTATCTTAGGTGTCGTATCCCCGACTTCTCTTTCAGGTACATTTTGCTCAGCCGAAATGCCAATACTGCATACCAATGATGGATGTGTCTTAAGTCTTAGGTGTCATACCCCCGAGTTTACTTTTGATTAGATCCCACTCATTGTTGGATGTTTCACTCTCGGTTTGGATTTCTTTACCGACGTCCTGCTGAACATTTCGTTGCTTGTGTCAAGCCTCCACGACAGTCCTCAGCTCACTTTTTGCAGAACACATCATTTCGCTCGTTCTCTCCGCCCTTGATTTCAACAAATCAAAACAAGCCAAAATACGGATGTTTGATTTAAGCACATCATTGGCGAATTTTTCTAAATGTCTTCTTAATTTATACAACTTCTGATTGTGCTCATCCTGGTAATTGGACGATGCATTCCCGGGAACAGTTTGACCAGGCTGTTGATAATGATGAGTATGAGGATTTTGGGGTCCTGGTAAGTCACTATGACAAGGCCAATGGATTGGTCATCTACATATATGAGAGGGGTAGTATCGTCATACTCTCTATAGGAGTCATCAACAATATACACCCCATCACCGAACAATTCCAGCAATGCAGTTATCTGATGATCTTCAACATTAGTCATGTAGTCAATATCCTTCATATATTGTAGTTCACTCTCTTCCCTCGAAGGTATCAGGATAGGACAAAAACGCCCTGTGGAAGGATATCATTATGCATCATGCACAACCTCATATAGTCGAGAATCCTGAATAGTTTGTCGGATCACATATGCGAGAATCGTGCATGGCCCTATATACGCAGACTGGGTGTATCCCGGCATACGGGATGTACTCGTACTATGTATAGTCGAGAATTGCAAATGGGTTCTCGGATCACGTATACGAGCATCTTGCATGGCCCCATATACGCAGACCGGATGTATCCTGGCATACGGGATGTACTCGTACTACATATAGTTGAGAATCCTGAATGGGTTGTCGGATCCTGCACACGAGCATCATGCAAGGCAATGTATATGGGTGCATTCAGGCATATATGATATATCGGTCTGCATTAGTCGAGAATCCCGAATGAGCTGTCGGGTCCCGTACGTGAGCGTCGTGCAGTTTTATGTTTATGAAGACTGAGATTCCTTCCCCTTCTCTCCATCAATAATTTGTTCCTTACTGGCCAACACATAACATTACTTCCAGTTCAGGTATCTAGAAAACCTCATCGTACTTCCATGAACATGCTGGCCACACAATCCCCTCGGCTTGGAAATTGCCTCAAACGCCCAAATTATTTAAAGGGAGCGTACATACATCTTAGGTAAATATTCATGTTAATAAAACATACATATGAGAACTTACTTTAATGACAAGCCACTTACATGTAAAGCAAACTGAAAACCTGTCAGGACGTATGTCTCTTTAACGATTGCTTTGAGTTTTTTTCCCATCATTCTCTTTGATGATTCATCCTAGGTATTTTGTATGGAGAGTTTTTGTACCACACGCTTTGTTATCTTCGCGTAAGACTTACTACCCCATGAATAGGAATTGAACATTGTCAAATCATTGACAATGCTCAGATTCATAAAACATCAATTGTGGCCCTATTACAAACGCATAATCAATTATTTTAGCATAATTCGCATACTTAAAGTTAAGTTTCCTAACCATTTTTTCTCTATCTCTAGTTAACTCATAGTTCATCAAAGGTTGATCATTTGGTTGATCCAAATTCCTAGTTGTAAGACATGTTCACTTCAACATTTTCAGGCACAACACTATGAACATTAGTATCTCACAAGTAACTTGAGGTGGAATAGGTTCTGAGTTAGAACCATTTCCACCAACATCCAACTCAATTTGAGGAGTGGGTTGATGCTCCACCTCAATTGGAGCATTCAACGAAGTTTCCCTTTCAAGTGAGGTTCTTGTAACATGTGTTTACAAAAAATCAGATTCAACTAAAGCATATCTTTACTTAATCAAGGAAAACCAGACTTGTTAAAGACAACATCTCTACTAATTAATACTTTCATGTCAGATACTGATTTATCTCACAGTCTATAACCCTTAACCCCTTCTTGATATCCTAAAAAATGCATTTTACAGACCTAGGATCTAATTTTCCTAGTTTATTATGCACATAAGCCGCACATCCAAAGATTTTTAGATTCTCGAACTTCGCATAAGTGTCATACCAAATGAATCCAGGACAATCATAACCTATAGATTTAGAGGGACTTCTATTAATAAAAAAAGCAGCAGTGTATAACGCTTTTCCCTAAAAAATTTTAGACATACCCAAAGTAGACAACATGCACCTAACTTATTCTAACAATGCACTATTCAGGAAATGGGCAACTTCAACAATCAAACATGACAATGGGAATTTCAATAGAAAAGACTACTATCAGGCATCGAAGAAGAGAATCTACAGCAACTGCTAAATATATTATCAACATTTCAAATGCAGGCAAGCAGGGATGATGGATGGAAAATGAGAGGTGAGGTTATATGTAATCCGTAGTACTCAGTGAAGAGCAACTACAAGACGATCATGAAAACTAGACAAGTGTCATGGACTGAACAAGAAAAAGGAGCAATCAAGTTAGGCAGATGCAGGGCAGTTCCACCAAAAATAGAAATCTTCACCTGGAGACTCATTCAAGATCGACTGCCAACATTGAGAAACATTCAACAAAGAGGAATAATTCAGGAAGATCAGCAATTGACATGCCACCTCTGCAAAGGAGATAGCACAGCAGAATCAGCAGAGCATCTGTTCAAATAGTGCACAATTTCGAGACGAGTATTGGAGGAATTGCAAAATTGGCTGAAAATTAGGATCAGAAATGTACCCAGCCTAGAAGAGTTCATCGGAACCAGGCAAAAATCATGCAGCATCACTGTTTGGAAGTCGATTTGGATTGCAGCTATGTGGATTGTATGGAAAACCAGGAATGTGTCGGCAAGGAGACACAAACATGTGGCTCAATTAATGAGAAGTTGGCAAAGTTGAAAAGATTGGACGGAAGAAAGAAAAACGCGGACGAATTAAAGAAATAGTTCACACTACTATTTCCACGCGTTTTCTCCCCTATAAAAGGATGAACTCATTCATT
>JAOYMZ010053100.1:0-13784 GCA_025802335.1 Pinguicula primuliflora | reverse complement strand
CCCTGAGCGGCCGCCTGGGTGCCCTGAGCAGCCGCTCAGGGCGCCAGGTTTAAATAAAAACTAAAAAAAAACGGCCTGGCCGACTGAGCGTTGCCTAGGTGGCCTGAGCACTCCTAGGGCAGAAATGCTTTAAGGCCGCTTAACGCATTCTCGAACACTGATTGCAGTAGAGAATCTGGAATTTTTGGTGAACTTGACAGTCACATGGAAGAAGACCCTGATGCCCTGGTCATTCTAGGAAGACCTTTCCTAAAGACCTGTAGGTCAGTCTTGGACATGGAAAAAGGGGAACTTATAGTGAAATTTGGAAAGGCTGTGGTAGTTTTTGACATAGACCCTGTGCGGATCCAAGCTAGAAGGGAGAGTAACAGATTGAAAGCAAAACAAAAAGAAAAATTTAAGGCCAGTAGTTCTAAGAGGACAACACAAGAGATGTTGAAGGAAGCAGACTTAGGAGATGAATCCTTTCATGAATTCTTGAAAAGCCAGTTTAAACCATACCAAGAAGGGAATAGGTCGAGAGAACAGGAGCCACAATTGCGACCTCAAAAGAAGAAGAGTGCAAAGCTTCTCAAGGTCATAAGCTTGAGATCAGGAAGGAAATTTGAAGGAGCCCCACCTCCTCCTAAGGAGAAGGGTGCATCCAGTTCAAGAAAGGTGCAAGTGGAAGAGTCCAACCCCATTGAAGGCACAGAGGAACGAAAATAAAGATGGAATGAGATAATGGCCGAATTTTCTAGAATTTCAGCATTGGCTGATGAAGGGTCCATTGTGGTACTGCCTGATATTCGTGAATTACTCACCAAGGAACCACCTCCGAAGCAACAAGATCCAGGAGCAATCAAGCTCCCCATTAAGTTCGAAGGGATTCCAGAACCTATGTTTGAGGAAGAAGTATTCTTTGATCTAACATCAAGGGTGAATGTAATAGCTGAGAACTATGCACAACGCCTTGGGTTTCCAGAGCCTGATCTGGCAGATCCTAACTGTAAGCAATGTTGTGTTGTATGTGATTTTAATGCGGTAAGGACGCCTGGAGAACATCTAAGTTCATCCTCTCCTACACGTATGGAAATGATTTGACTTTAATAGATTCATCACACATGCTCATTTGATTGATTTACCTTTGAGAAGATGGAAATTCACGTGTGTGGCAGGGAATGGGTCTAGCTCTGGCAGACTCGACTACTTCCTACTCTCGATGGAATGGACAGAAACTTGGAAAGATTGCAGCCAAATAACTATGGACCATGCTCTATCTGACCATCAGCCTGTTATACTATATACAGACGATCAGAATTGGGGTCGAAAAAGCTTTTGTACGCTGAATAGCTAGCAAGAAGCTAGCAGTTTCAATGAACTTATTCAAGTAGAATGGTATTCCATTGCAGTTATAGGAACGAACAGATTTATTCTGCATCGTAAACTAAAAATGTTAAGACTGAAGCTGGTTGAGTGGAACCAAACTGTTTTTGGCTATTCTAACCGAAAGAGTGAGAAAATTGTACAACAAATAGAGAAGTTGAATTTAATATTTGAAGAGCGAATCCTTGGGGGTAAGGAGGTTTCAGAGCAACAAAAACTTAGAGTGACCCTCCACAAAGTACTTTTGGAGAATGAAAGATTGCTATACCAAAAATCAAGAGGTCAATGGATCAAAGACGAAGATGGTAACTCTAAACATTTTCATGCTAAAGTACAGAGTAACAGAAGGAAGAACAATTTTAAGGGGCTGGAAATTGATGGTGAATGGAATAAAAATGTTCCTGAAGCAAAAGAAAAGGTTACTGATTTTTTCAAGAGCCAATATTCAGAGTCTTCCTGGACGAGACCGTCTCTATCCCTCCTAGAAAAAGTGGTTCTTACAGATGGGAATAATGCTATCTTGACAGAAAGTTTTTCAGCAGAGGATATCTACGATACGGTTCAAAGTTGCTCCCCTTCAAAGAGTCCAGGCCCAGGTAGATATAATTTTTACTTCTTGCAAAATCAGTGGGAGGCCATAAAAGAGGAGTTCATAGCTTTTATTCAGGATTTTCACAGTGAAGCTAAAATATTTAAAGGCCTTTCAGGAACTTGGATCACCTTGGCTCCAAAAACTCATAATCCTACTGGTCTTCACCATTATCATCCTATTTCCCAAGTTGGGTGTGCTTATAAAATTCTGGCTAAGCTACCTGCTGGGATATTGAAAAAGGTCCTTGGCAAACTAATTTCCACAAATTAATCTGGTTTTCTGAAAAGGAGACAAATCCTAGATGGCATCCTCATCACCAATGAACTGATTCACTCGTATAAAAGGTCCAAAAAGCCTTTGTTGATGCTGAAAGTCGACTTTCGTAAAGCTTTTGACTCTGTCAATTGGCCTTTTTATGGACATGATGAAGAAAATGGGATTTTGTGAGAAGTGGAGAGTCTGGATGCATGAATGTATTTCTTCTTCTCATGCTTCAGTTTTATTGAATGGAAGTAGTGCATGAGAGTTTAAGTTGCAGCGTGGCCTCCGACAAGGAGACACTCTGTCTCCCTTATTGTTTTTAATTGTTGCTGAGGGTCTCAGTCTCCTACTAAACAAGGCATCATCTCTTGATCTGTTGAAGGGAGACAAAATTGGAACACTCAACATTACTCACCTTCAATATACCGATGATACTCTGTTATTGATGGAGGATACTTCACAAAACATGCAGATGGTAAAAAGTATTTTGCAAGTTTTTGAACTATTATCTGGCCTCTCTATAAATTATCTCAAGAGCAAGCTATTTGGGATAAATGTGGACCAATCTCTAATGAATGTTTTTGCTGAGATGTTGCACTGTAAGATTGCCAAGCTGTCTTTCATATATCTAGGTCTCCCTGTAGGAGATAATCCTGGCTGGATCAAGATGTGGGATTATCTGATGCTGAGCATTGATAATAAAATCTCAAAATTGGACAATCAACTACTATCATTTGCAGGAAGGCTAACTTTTGTCAAATCATCGCTCTTGAGCTTATGCATATATTATTGTTCTATATACTGTATGCCTAAGCAGGTTCAGAAGAGAATAAACCAGAAACTAGGCCATTTCTTGTGGAAAAGTTCAACTGCGGGCCAGAGACCTATTCATTGGGATAGGTGGAAAAGCTTGTGCTCGGAGCTTCAATATGGCAGTTTGAACATCATAGATGTGAAACATATGAACTCTGCATTGTTGCTGAAATGGGTCTGGAGGCTCAAGAAGGATACGGATAGCTTATGGGATAGAGTTGTCGTAGCTAAATATATGAAGGAAGCTGATTCGATGACAGATATTGGACTGTTGACTATGCCTGATCACACCTCTAAACTATGGAGTGATATCTGGGGGGAATTGAGTACTGCTCCCTGGTTTAACAGCAGCTTACAACTATGTATAGGCTCAGGGGATAAATCTTTATTCAGGTTAAATGACTGGACAGGAGAGGGATGCTTAACCTTGAAGTATCCGGTCTTATATAAACTTTCCATGCAGAAACGTGATTATGTGCAACAAATATGTAGAGAAGTTGATATGGACAACAGACAGCTCTAGTTCATATACAGTAGCATCAGCTTATTCAAAAGCTACTACAAGTTTATCAACTCCAGTATTATCTGATGGTAGTTTGCTGTCCAGAGCATGGTGCAAATTAGTGCCCAAACGCTTTCAATGTTTTATTTGGAGACTGCTTCACAACATAATACAAACCGTTGACAACATGTTGGTACAGGGGGTTTCAATAGCAGCCCCTCATGCCCTATGTGTTTGGTATGCCGAGGTTGTCGAGTCTGTGGATCACCTATTCGTTGCTTGTGATCATGCCAGGTTACTATAGAATAATATAAATACCTGGTTGGGAGCTACCTGTACACTAACTTCCTCTCTTTCTCAACATCTGGAGGTTCATATGACATGCTTGAAGGATAGGAAAGAAGAGGACGCTTGGTTCTCAATATGGATGGCAACGATCTGGAGGTTATGGAAGGACAGAAATTCAGTGCGACTCAACTATGAAAATGAGCCTATTCTTGAAGACCAAATCAAGATTAACGTTTGGCACTGGCTACAAGTTTATAAGAAGATGCCGAGGCCGTACGGTCTGAGTGCTTGGCTGGATAATCCTACTGCCGTATTAGATTTGAGACTATTTTAACAAACATTAAGATGTTGTTCTTGTACATATTTCAGTTTGAAAAGCAATAAAATCTTACTTACCCCCAAAAATTGGATTTTATTTTTTTGGCAGTGAAGGCACCGAAATCAGAATCTATGATCAGTTCTTGAAAGCTTACAACACGGTGATTTTAAAAATGGTAATGGATTCTTTTTTTGGCGAGCTGCCAAGAAAGACCGCCGTTGACTACAAATTTTTTATTCAATTAAAATAAAAAATTTATTTTATTTTTATTCCATTAAAATAAAAAATTTATTTTATTTTTATTCCATTAAAATAAAAAATTTATTTTATTTTTTTATTCCATTAAAATAAATTATATTTTAATTTGAATTTCACATACTTTTTTCGTCTCATTTATGAGATGGAAATGAAATGATGCCGTCTCATTTAATGAGACTGCATCATTTTGCTACGCTTGCCAAATTCGATTCAGTATGCGTAGCACGACCCGTATGAAAAAGTAAAAAAAAAAGAGCTTCATACATAATTTATACTTTTGAGTTTTTTTTGGAATGAAAACTATGATAAATCATTATATCAAAATATCTAAGCGAGTCGAAGACACAAAGAGGTACTTGACATCATCTAAAACAAATTGGCATGACTCATGAAAAACAAACTTATCATAAACTGCAAGCACATCGTTCATGGCATCCCATGGATTGTAGAATTTTTTATTTTCATCTTAACAGCAAAAAGATAATGCTTCACGTAGTGATGACAACTCACCAGTAAACAGGCTCTGTATATCTGGGAATCATCGAGAAGCGGTCCAGACAAATAATAATAGTTAAGTAATGACAAAGCAGCTTTAGGGATGCCAATGACCTCATGATAATATCGCTGGAAATTGCCTCCATAGCCGATAGACTCGGTCGCAGACCACGTCTCATTTTCCTGAAAAATGTTTTTTTTCTCATATGCACATAATTTAATACGATCGGAGTCCAACGCCATGGGCAACTTTGCTAACCAGACTGGTCCATGAAAATCCAAAATACTCGCCATGACCATAGATAGACAATAGAGGTGCCACGTCCAAAGAGTATGGCTAGTTACAAAAATATGGTGGACAAAGGACAAACATGACTAACCAATAATCGACGAGTTGCAAATATCTCCGGGCAAGGGCAGGGAGGACGCGACAAAGCTCCATAAGAATATCCTAATGGGATTCGGGATCCTTAGTTACCATAACTTTTTCCATATCGGGGAATCATGGTAGAGTAAAGGATCAGGATGTAGTAACATGTAAGGTAGCTATTTCCTACTATGAAGAAGGTGGTTGGCGGAGTGGACCGTGTGATGCCTATTTTTATTATAATGTCACATCCATACATCATATCTTGCAAGATGAATGAGCTACAACAACAAGACTCAGCGACTGGTGGTGAAAAACAAAATGGACTAGCCCCTCATTCAGCTACACCTATGGCGTAAGCAATTGACTCACCAAAGCATCTGGTTCAGACATTGGCCTCGAAAGTTGGGTGGTAGATGAATTCATCTATCTTGTAATATCCTTGTCGCGTGGCCATCCCGAAACAGTTTTTGACTGTCTCATGATGAGCATGGGTCGTGTCTCCAAAAGGCTATGCCATGTCCATGAGGGATGCGCCCGTATACTTGTGCCGAAAAAATCAAAGGAGGAAAATATATTTCTCGAAAAATTTGGGGGAACTCGGATGAGTAGAAGATGCCATGATTGCTTTCTCAAGATTGTTAGATTAAAAGACTGATTTGAGCTAAAAATTCCCAAGGTTTAACGGTTCTCTCTCTAAAAGAAAAGCTCTACCTTCTCTCTAGTAAATCGACGCACTGTAATGCCTTCCTTATCTAGATCATCCCATGGATGATATGGATCTCACTGCTAACGAAAAGTTTCCCCCTCTAGGAGGAGCAACTATGGAAACATGGGTTCCGACAATATTGCCGACCAACGATGCCAGGAATAAGGGGTTAGCTTTGGTGGTGGTGCAAAATACCCCACTTTTCAAATCCTTTCTGATACCGGATATTGGAATCTTTCGTCAGAAAATTGAGGTGCTGCCTGAGGATATGGTGCACTCTAAAAATGAGTTAGGGTCGACTGTCACGTTCACAGGAAAGATACAACTCCAAATGGACCGTAATATGTCCAATACATTGATTATCCGACCTCTGGGCAAACATATGGGATTTCAATCACTTTCGATGAATCTTAACCTGCATTGGAAGCCCAAAGGCGAGCTCCAACTCACTTATATCAATAATGGCTACAATCTGCTGCGTTGCCTGAGAGTTGAGGACTATGAGATGACCCAGTTTAAGGGCCCCCACACAATCTCTAGTCATTATATTCGAGTATTTATGTGGCATCGTGATTTCGATGTCAAAGTTGAACATATCAAGAGTGTAGCTACCTAGATCAGGATTCCACGACTACCTACCCAGTACTTCCACCAAGGTCTTCTCAAGGAAATTGCAAAGCCGATCAGAGTGTATTTGAAGGCAGATCTTCACACCCTGTCGGAATCACATGGCTTGTTCGCTCGCTTGGTTGTACGTCTGGCCTCCATCAGCCCCTGAAGTTTGTGGTTACAATTGATCAGAAACCATACCCCGTTCAATACAAGGATTTGCATATTATTTGTTTTGCGTGAGAGAGATTCAGGCATCTTGATGAAAATTGCCCACACAGAGCTGCATCACAAGAGACACCCAATGAATCAGACTTTGGGGTAGCTGGAAAACTTGTCCCAGGGTCCAATCTGATCATCCTTTCTTCCTCTAGCGGCAATGACGATCCTGCTCGAAAATCCACATCAGTCTCACTGGTTCCAGCTCAGGCGACATCAAATTGCCAAATTTTTCCGAATCCAGCTCAGGCCGGAACTAACTGTCCAATTCGACCTGTCAATCCAGTGATTGGCTAGTCACATGGAGCTGAAGCATCTCATGGTGAATCCCGCTCTGACAGCGTGGGGTCCCACAGGATCCGGAGTTGGATCTAACAAAAGTCGGGCCTTGGATGGTTGCCCACAAGGAAGGGAAAAGGCCACCCCTTGATTTGTAGGGCCACTGTGTTAATGGGCCAACTTCAAAGACCCAAATTGAAACCTCCTTTAGATATAATGTATTGCAAAATTTGGAAGCTGACCTTGACAAGGACCATTCTCCACTCGAAAATGTGGATCGAGAAATGGGCCATTCATCCTCCCGGAATATAAGCTCTCGGGTCAACGGCCTTTAGGTCGGCAGTCAGATCATCCTCTAGCTTTTCTTTGGTAGGTCATCCTCTAACTGCATGGGTGCGAAGGCAAAGGGTAAACGCAAAGTTAATTCTTCCTCTGTCAAGGAGGACATGACCTGGGCCAACAAGAATTCCTTCGTTCCCACAAAATCAGGATGTTTTCTCTCCTCTCACCACCCAAATTCTTTCCATCATGGTCCCCCAATTATGCATGAACGCATGTCCGTATGTATTCCTTACCCATCTGTTGCACTAAATGCAGGTTCTTCATGCAATCCGCTTGAAGGTATCCCACCAATTGTTACGAAAGTTGTGGAGAAATCTGGCTTTCACGTGGGCCACCAGGATATATTACTAGGAGCCTATAGGCCAGATCCTACTCAACTAGCAGTGGACAAAGATTTACCTCTGGACCCTGACACCCAGGAGAGGTCAGTATTGCAGGGACAAATTCCAGACCATCCACTTGGAATTATGGCCTTTTAAATACCTAAACATGAGGAATCCTTTGTGGAGGAAGCCGCTAACCAGGAGGATTTAAATGCGGAGGAAACCACCAACCAAGAGGAGGTTTTTATGGAGGATGTTTCCAATTAGTGAGACTCCTTTAACTTTCTGTCTACCCATTTACCTATATTTCGTTTAATACATAACCTTAAATTGTTTTATGGATAGTAAAATCATCACGTGAAATTTGCAAGACATGGGTAATGTCACCACGATCATTGCCATATGCCATTTGATTCAAGTACAACATCCGTGCATTCTTATCTCTAGAACCCGAACTAGCGGCCGGAGTGCTGAAAAAATAATTATGCAAATCAAAAATGGGTTTGACAACTTGTTTACGGTTGAAGTACAAGGGTTTTCAGGTGAAATTTAGATTTTGTGGAAGGAAATTGCTCGGGTTACCATCATCAACTATGATTTGCAATATGTACAATGTAATGTTTTATACGATGTCTCTATTTCCTTTAACCTAACTGCGGTCTATGGTTTCCCAAATCCTAAGATTCGGAAATCACTATGCCCCAAACTTTTGTCTATTGCAGACAGTGTTCAAAAAGATGGCCGCCCCAGCAGCCGTAATCTCCATTCTATCCCGCCTCGAGCCTGATCGGCCTGGTGGGGCGGCCACCTCGGGCGTGTGGGCAGCCAACGGGAAATTTTTTAAAAAAATTACAAAAAAAAATTGTGCATTGAAAAAAATGTGTTTTTTTGTTAGAATATTTGTATAATAGTGTAGATTTGGTAATTACTGAAATTGAGTTTCTTAGTTGATACCTTCGATAAAAAAAGGACGAGAATTATGTTGATTAATTGAAAAATTTTAATAGAGTGTATCTTTGCACTCGGTTATCCGTTTTGGACGTCTTATTTTTTAATTTGGGGTAGAAAGTTTTTTCTAGACCCTGCCAGCACCGCCGGATTTGAGTAAAAATGATTCTAACTATATCAAAATATAATTTTACGGATCGACGACAACTTTGAACTGTATGAAAACTGGGTAAACGGTATCGGATTTGTGATTTATAAATATCAGACGACTTGTCTCAATGCATGCTTTAGACAGGTATAGTTTTTCCACACGGCCCATACGATGTCATTTTTTGACTTAATGGGGTCCATCTTATTTATATTTTAATCTTTTGTATGAGAAAATCCTTACATATTGTTTTTATTTGATCTCTTCTATTAGATGTTTATCTAGTGGAATCCTTGCATATTATTTTTATCTGATCTCTTTTATCAGAAGCTAGCTACTCCATTATAAAACACTATTTGCAGTGAGGTTGCTTTAAAATCTATCTGATGCCATATCATTAAATTAACGAAAAGTGTACATGTACCGGGTTTGTACCGGCCCCACTACAATGGTAATTTGTAAATTTAATCTATTTTTAATACTTAAGAATGAATATAAAATAATTACTAATAAATATAAAATAATTAAAATATATGTAATTTAAGTTATATGGCTTATAAAATTAAAATATATGATTTAGAGTTTACAATATTTAGCTCTTAGGGTTTATATGATAGGATTTTAGATTTTTACGGCGGCTTCGCCGCCGTAAAATTAATGTTAAAAAATAAACCGTAGTAAGATAATATAGGTTCAACATTTTATAGGGTTTATAGGATTTATAGCATTTAGCCCTAGAGTTTATAGGATAGAGTTTTAGATTTTTACTGCGGCGAAGCCGCCGTATTATTAACTTTGAAAAATAAACTGTCGTAAGATACATAGATTCTATGTTTTATAGGGTTTCGCCCATGGATTTTTCGGATAGAGTTTTATGATTTTATGTGATTTTTATAGTAATATTAAAAATTACAATTTTATGTGATTTTTATATTTTTTTTGTGTTTAGTGTGTGTAGTGGTTTATAGTATATATTTGTTCTAATACAATCAAAGAATGTGTCCAACCGAGATGGTGCTTGTGGCTACACGAGTTGGATGAGGGAGGAGAGGGACAAGGGCTCGATTCCTGCACGAGACACAAAAAAATTTATTTTCTCACGAGCTCCACGCCAAGTAGTGCTCTGCGAGTGGGTGTACCAGGCCCAGTACAAATAGGGCCCGATACACCTAGTCGGATCCTTAAATTAATTATACCTTCCTTGTTAAATCTATCTGATTCCATGGCATTCACTGCTGCAAATTCAAAAGACAAAGAAAATTAAGAATGCATGACACTAAAAAAAAGAAAAGAGGGCCGGCAGTGGCGCGCCGCCTAGGCGATGGGCGGCCCCGCCTTCGTCTTCCGCCTTCTTGTAGACTGATTGCAGATCAGACGAGTATCCCTTGGATTGCAATGGGCAATTTTAATGCTTTCTTACACTCTGAGGATAAAATTGGAGGGAGAGGATCGGTTGGTTGTTCTCACTTTAGGAATTTCATTGACCAGGCCAATCCATTTCCCCTAGATTTTACAGGCTCAAGATTTACATATGCCCAAGGAATATGTCACGAGCGTATTGACTGGGCATGGCCATCTGCTGAGCTCTTGGACACTACAAATTATCTATGCACACCTTGGAATGAAGCAAGCTATTTTTATACAAGTGTGCAACTCAACTTTGGAGCCAAACAGCAGTAGAAGCGGACTGATATGCAGCAAACTCACAATTCTGCAACATGAAGCAAAACGAGCGGAAATTGGCAAGTGTGCACATGAGTGTGTGTTTGTGCACAATTTAAAGGTCCATGGCACAACCATGATGACATGAGCCAGGCCATACAAAGATGCAACACAATTCTAGACCAGAAAATTAGCAAAATGCAAATCGGAGTCCAGATTCCAAAATTTGTGCAGCATTGAAGAATTGTTGTTCAAAGTGCAAAACCGGACCTAGACTGCTTATTTGTGTACATTTTGAAGGTCCAAATTGTGTATCAACGTGTGATACAACCTGAAATGGCACAAGTTCACCTGATCAAGCCACAACATCCAAGAGGGGACCATTTGCCGAAAGGAGAAGGAGCCAAAAGTTGGTGAAAATGCAACCTTGCCATTCTTGGCAAAAATTGGGAAATATCTGCAGTGACCTTACTCGGTGCATATCTCTCACTTGGCTAGGAGGATAAATCTGAGATTTTATCACGAGCTAGGTCAAGAACTAAGCTTCAAATACCATGAAGGATTCACATCCATAATCAGCCGCCACAAGGAGATATAATGGAAAATGCTGATTCTATTAGCTGAAGTGCAGTCAATTACACATCTGTCCATATATTGGTGCACAACTCCTAAACGGCAGCAAGGATAAATCTGAGATTTTGCCACAACATACCTCTATCGTCCCTCTTCAAGTTATATTCAGGGTGCATTGCCATTTGAGCCCTCGAAGAAAACTTTCTAGAAGCAATATCAGCAATCAGTGCACCTACAGATGAGAAGACACTGCTACCCCTCAACATTTTGGTTGCTCAACACATATCCGAGGGACCTGGGTGTAATCACACACCTCCTAGGGCTTACACATTGGAATATCTTCACTTTGAAGCAAAGAGTCGAATTTTATCACAAGGGTGGCGATACCAGAAAATCAATCTTCATCAGAGGAAACAAGAGGAGGCAAGGGAATCAGTCTGCACCAGTAACTTCTGTGGCTGCCATGGGCTATTTTTCTTGCTGTTTATCAGTTGTATTAGCCCATGCTTGTTATTTAGATTCAAATTAACTCCATGTTTTAATTCGAATCTTCATTCTAAATGTCAAGCTATCTCATCCTTTACTATGTCTTTGTTATGATGGATTAGTTCATATATTCGGATCAAATATTGTGAACTACATGCGTGGTTTGTGCATTAGCGGCGGAAGCAATTGCACAAATAGGACACCAAGCACTCACACACCTTTGCCCTTGGGGGCACCACCCCTAGCTTTAGGTGCCATATTCAAACAAACGGTTCAATTGATCTTTCTTTCCTTCCATGTATGGAGGTGAGGCTGTGAAGCCAAAATTCCCCCTGTGGATGGTAGACTGAAAGGTATACCTCGGAAGAGGCCCAGTTATACTTGAGTTTGATGGTAGGATGGATGAGAGATGCATGATAGGTAGGATTGAAGTTAAGAATGAAGCATGGCAGTGTAGGTAACACACTGCAGTCTTGAATCAGTTTAATACCAGCTGATTTATCTCTTGATCTATTGCGATTTGGTTTTAGTTGTCTTCATAGCTTTTAAACCTTATTTCCTTATCTTTCTAATGCAATTGGTTTCACCTCATTCTGATTATTTGTTTGCAAGATATGCAATCCTGAACTTACTGCTGTCTAATGAAATCTGTTTTGTTTAAAACATGTATTGACCTTGCTCTTCGTGGATCATGACCCTAGCTCACCAGCTTTGTATTATAATTTAACCGTGTACACTTTGCACGCCTGTCAAGTTTTTGGTGCCGTTGCCAGGGAGCAATAGCCCTTTACATGTTTTAGTTGAAATTTAGAAACCATAAGTAGTCAAGTGACTGATTTTGCATACTTGCTGATATTTGTCACTTGCAAACTGACTGATAATTTCTATGTGACCTATTTGCTTATATCTCAACTTGCTGAGCAAAGTTGTTGCTGAACGCAGGACCTGGCAAAGAAGTCAAGACTATAGACAAGGACTCAGTTCTAGAAAAATGGAGATACATGATGATGACAAATCCATTGAATCCCTTACCATACCTATAGTTGCATCTGCAGTTCATGCTATTCGAAGACCATCTATTTCTGCTCCAAATTTCCAGCTAAAGCATTCCACTATTCGGTTGATGCAGTCACACTCAACATTTAAGTTGAGGGAGATGATGCCAACAATCCATACACCCATGTGGAATTTTTGTTGGAAATTCGTGATACACTCACATTCGAAGGAGTAGAGCAGGATGCTATCAGATTAAGACTGTTTCCTTTCTCAGTTAAAGGAAAAGCTAGAGATTGGCTCTATGGCAGAGGACCAGACTCCTTTCAAACATGGGATGGTTTGAGAACTGCATTTTTGGCACACTACTTCCCTCCATCCAAGACTGCCAGATTGTCACGAAAAATTCAGAATTTCCAGCAAGGGAGGAAGGAGAGATTGTATGAGACCTGGGAAAGATTTAAAAGCCTGCTCCAAGAGTGTCCTACACATGGTATCCAGAACTGGAGGCTCATTCAAATCTTCTATTTCGGATTGGAATCAAAAATAAGAAGAGAGGTGGACAGTGCATCCACTGGCACCTTTATGCAGAAGAGTTATAATCAGGTTTCTCACTGTTAGAAACACTTTCCCAAAACAGCTATCAGGGCCAACTGATAGAGAAACAGACAGGAGAGCACCATCGGGCCCAGAGGAAGATAGAATTGAAGTTTTAGCAGCAACAGTCAAGGAAATGTCTCAAAGGTTTGAGATTGAGCAGATTCTGCCACAAGTCAAGATGCAGGAGCATTTGCAAGTTAACGTGGTGCAGCAGCCTCCAATGAGAGGCAAGAAAGAACATTCTGTTGCAGATATGTAGAATTTTAAATTTGATACACAGGCTGCACTACAAAAATTGGAAAGCACGATGCAACTGCTTGCTGCTAAACTCTTGGACAAATCTCAAGAAATGGCTGCCAGTGTCTCAGGCCTCAGTGGAAAGGAGAATTGCCAAGCTATCCAGCTGAGATCTGGGAGAAACCTACCAGAATCAGCAGCTCCAGTTGCAGAAGCACAGGAATCAGAACCAAAACCAGTACCAGAACCAGCTTTTGAACCTGTGACAGAAAGGATGAACCAAAGGCAGAAAAAGATGGAAATGTGGGAGCAAATTGATCTCACTCCTGAGATTATAAGAAGCATGCCATATCCTCAAGCAGCCAAGAAAGAATATCTGGATCAGCAATTCAGAAA
>JAOYMZ010053099.1:0-29830 GCA_025802335.1 Pinguicula primuliflora | reverse complement strand
AAATCATACAACGTAATAGCTTCATAGATTAGAGGCACCATAATCTGGAAGACTGTTTTAAACCATACATGAATCTTATAAAATGACACACTTGTCTTCTTTTCCTGCTGAGACAAACCCGACAGGTTAATCCATGTAAATTTCTTCCTCAAGAACTTCATTGAGAAAGACAGTTTTTTTCGTCTATTTGCTATAATACAATCTTCAAATAGACAACCAAAGCCAGAAATAGGCAAATAGAGACTATTCTCATCATAGGAGAAATATCTCTTCGTAGTCAATACCCACAAATTGGGTAAAGTCTTTCGCCACGAGTTGGGCTTTGAACTTTTCGATTGATTCATCAATATCGTGCTTAACTAGGATACCCATTTGCATCCATTTAGTTTTCGACGTTTTGGCAAATCGAATATTTCCCAAATCTCATTTGTTTTCATTGAGTCCATACATCCTTTATGGCACTAAGACATTTTCACTATCGGGCTAGTCCATGTTCTTACGATAAGAGGTGGACTTTTATACTTCGAAATGTACATAGAAGAACACATCTTTCTATATTCGAAAGTTTCATCAAGTAACTCATCCATCAAATGATAGGATTTTCAGCTACCATTGTTAAAGAGCCACTCCCACTAACCCCAAAGTCAGTGGAATTCGTAGCTACATCAGTATTAGGTACAAAAGTTACTGATCAAATTGCCTATTTGAATGAACATTCCCACTAACCCGTTGATCGGTGGAATTTGTAGTGTCATTAGTTGAAGGTATTAGAGACTGCTGATGAGGACTGACCTCATTTGCATTTACACCTTCATTGGGCAAGCTCACACTTACAATATACGTGAGTTCTTGATCAAATTACCTATTCGAAAGGGCCACTTCCACTAACCCATTTGTTAGTAGAATTTGTGGTCTCATAAGTAGAAGGTATTGGAGATTGCTGACTGAGGACTGACCTCATGTGCATTCTCACCTTCATTAGGAAAGCTCCCTCTTGCAAAATGCAAAATTTCACTATCTTTTGTGTTTTGGTGAAATATATTCTCCCCCACACTAAGAGATAGTGACAGTTCTCATTGTAACTCATACAATTGACTGCCCCTGTCTTATATCGCCGATAGTTGGGAATTAATCCCTCTAGTATCACCGAGGTGGAGGGACCAGAAGGCCGAGGTGATGAGAGCGACGCGGCAGTGCGACTGTGAATGAAGGGTGAGTCGTGAAGTGTGAATTGAAATGAGGGTAAGGAACCTATCTATCTATCCTCAGTAAAACTAAAAGTGTAAATCAAATAAAAGATAACTAATTCAGTAATTTTCAATGTGAATAATGGTACCGGTCCAGAGGCGCATGTTGATTATATTGGGCGCATCCCAACTAGCCTTAATGACACTGATCAGATGATTTGGAAACCCAGCTCAGATGGCAAATTTAGTATTAAATTGGCAAGGCACATTGTTCGTCCAAGAACAAATAATACTCTCAATTTGAAATGGATTTGGGATCCTTGTATTCCTCCTAAGATCAGCATCTTCATGTGGAAGATATTCCATTGTATTGTCCCAGTGGACGCCAATTTGACCTCCAAAGGGATCGCCCTTGCTTCTAAGTGTTCCTGTTGTGTCTCGTCTGGAAGCACCGAAACAGTAGATCATCTCCTCTCTTCAGGTGAACTTGTTGCGCAGGTATGGGCATACTTTGACGGCATGCTTTTGCTAAATTATACGCCAATCAGTTTAGCTCACAGGTTTGAGGCCTGGCTTGGGGGCTCTGACGACAAATGCTTGGTGCTTATCCATAAGGCGCTGCCGATGATTATTTGTTGGGAAATTTGGAAACTTCATTGTGGCATCCGTTTTGGCACGTCGAATCTATGTGCAGAAACAGTTATACAATCAATCCTAACTTTACTGAGGGAGATCATGCACTCCGGACAATTTTTCTCTCCTCATCAAGCTCAAAAGAAACATATTTTGGCGTCTCTACACATTTCGCTTCCTTCAGCTCCTACTCCTCGCTATCGTGTTTTAAGATGGGCTCCCCCTCCTGCCCCAATCATCAAACTTAATATGGACGGATGTGCAACACCTCTCTTGGCGGGTATAGGAGGAATTTTCAGGAACGCCAGGGGAGACCATGTCTTATCTTTTTCCTCGCATGTCATGTGTGGAACAGCCCTAGAGGCCGAAGCTATAGCTCTTAAAACGGGGATTGAAATAGCCATCCAGCGATCTTACTCCAACCTTGAAGTTAATACTGACACTATGCTTTTAGCTAACGGTATTTTGCAGGTTGAAGATGCTCCTTGGCGCATTCGGCAAACACTCAGACATATCCGCCAACTACGGACTCATTTGAACTCTTATGCAATCACTCATTGTTTCAGAGAGTTGAACCAGTTAGCCGATGCATTGGCTAAGGCGGGTGCGCAGCTGCCACATGAGACTCTGCTCGTCTATGAGCATCCCTCAGCGGACATCTTGCAGCTTCTGCACAAAGACTCCCACCAGGCATTCTCGAGATTACAAAGGAGACCAGATGCATAACAGAGAGATACAAATTCACATACTGTGCTTAGTTTTGATATTTTTTGTAAGTGATGATATAGTGCGCCATACTCTTTTCTCCTCTAGGATTTTCACTGCCAGGGGTTTGCCGAAGGGAGGTTTTAAGGAGGTAGGCATATATCATCCTAAGTCATTTCGTTGGAAGAGTCAGGAGGACTATGTAGGTGCGAGGCACCAATACATTTTATCGCAATAAAACCCTAAACTTTGCAGAAAAAAAATGGTACCAATCCAGCCGGGTGAGGGTACCGGAACCGGGATCATTACCTGGCCGGCACCGGTATCCGACACTAATATCATTGTCGGTATCGAGTATACCGGTACCGGTGGTAATTTATGGACACCCTTAGTCATAATGATGCACCGACAACATTTGCCTCTTGGTGCAGCAGGCAAAGTCCGGGGACAATCACTACCTAGGACAACCTGATTCTACCGAAAGGTTGGTTCTTATCATGGAGGTCTCATAGTGTGTGATCAACTACTTCAATGTGTGTTGCACAGGTACTTCTTCCCATATAATAACTATAGTCTCTATAAACAACTTTACCTTAATAATTGTTTGTTCACTGTGGAGATTGAATTTTTATGGATATCAAGTGGAATAAAGAAGGTTGTATGAGTAGTGTGCCTTCTCACGAATAGCAAAGAAGTTTTTTATTGGTTAAACTAGCAAAGAAGTTATACTGGATGAAGCTATCATATTACTATGCATCCAAGGCTTCATTATTTTTGGAAATTGTATTGTAAAAGAATGTTGTACCTAACGCCTCCATTTGAGCAAAAGATCTTACCTTGAGTTTAACCGACTGAAGCAGAGATTATATTAAGAAATTCACACAGACAATTGTTTAGCCGATTAATGTCATCCAGTGGGTGTCTGTCAAGTGCTTTCCGTTCGAAGTATCATGCTCTTTAAACAATCTATTACCTGATAATAGAATCTAATTTATTGAAGGATTTCACAAAGAAAAGCCTGTAATCTTCAACTTTAGCATTAGTTGAATCTGTGAATGTGAAATAATGATTGGATCCTCTGTCCGAGGTCTTCCCATGTACTCACTTCGTAGCTCCAGAGGTTGTAATATGTGAGAATAGTATCAAATAATAACCTTAATTGGTGGCCCATTCTGAATATGATGCCTCTTCTAGACATTTTTATCCATTCACCATTTTCTTCAAGAAATTTCCTTTCAATAAATGTTGAGTTGAAAGATTCATATAAAATGTTGATTACAGTACGTAAGCTTTCAAAATATTTTGATCCTCCAACAACTGCTAGTAGGAATATAGAACAACTCCACATGGTTTAAAAATGAATAATATATTTTCTATATTGTGAACCCCTCTTCCTTGGGCTACATTTGTTGTTAGCCCATACAAAATGGCTTGGGAATTCCTTATTTTTCCCCCAAAAAGAGTTCATTCATTGATAGAAAGTTGAAATGTACATTACAGTATTTTTGTGTCCCTTCCTCACATCCTATTCTAGTCTAGCACTATATATGCTTGTTCGTTTTTGGTCTCTGGAAGGAGGACATCATGGTTCTTGCGTCTTTGAAGTTGGCTTCCATCTGTTTGGACGTTTCCTGTTGTACAATCTCAGTCCCTTCCTATCTTTCCAGGGCCTGCGTTTGCTCCTCGTGTTGATAGTTTTGTCCATGCCTTCCAGTCCGATAGATGCTTTCTCTCCAGTCGAATAACGGTTTTGAGCTTGCTGCACGAAGATGCCTCCAAATGATGGTATTCCTTTCTTCCTGTTGAAGCACTTCTTCTTCTTTGTTCCCTCTCTACTAGCCAATGTGCAAGTCCGGCTGTAATAATGTACTGCTTCTTTCCTATCTTATGTGATCCTAGAGTAAGATCTACCCTTTCCTTAATACTTATACGTTCGGACTTACAATGGGTAACTCCTACCCATCCGAACCCTCTAAGTTAAGAGGTTAAATCATCCTGCCTCCTCAAAAACTTATCTGGCAAACCTCCGGGGTGAGAGGGAAATCCGGATAAGGAAAAAGAGTACGACACCTGACTTGCCTCTTTTACAATGGGTTAGTGCGTGTCTCCCTTCCCGTGTGTGCCTATCTAGGTGCCTCATTTATATCCTAAGTTCAGTCCTTCCTGCTGATTTACCTGTGCTCCAATGTCCGAGTTTGATATGCTGTGTTGTTCGTGTTGGAGACTCAACATTCTTTGAATTTCCGTACCATTGAACATGGCACTTCCATTCTATTGGCCCCATTTGGCCAGTAGAGTTGCCCCTTGTGATTTAACTGCCTTAACTGGTATCAGGGTAATGTCCCCTTGTTCCAGTGTACCAAACCAAACATACCCAGTAAATCCCGCCCTTAGGCAGGGTCTGGGGAGGGTAAGATGTACGCAATCATACCCCCACCCCTTGTTCCAGTGTACGACTGAGCTAAAAAACGGCTCTATAGTCGCGCCATGGACATCCCTTTCCTCCGATCACGTATGCACTTTGTTGTGGGATTTCCAGTTCTATGTGCGTCATGTTTCTGGATCTGCAATACTCCACACACCTCTCTCTCTCTTAGTGTGTGCGATTACCCACAGTACACACCTCTTGACCTAGCGTTCATCGGGCCGCCACCACCACAACTGCGCATCCCGCTCCGCCTCCGGTGGTGCCAGAAATGGCAGCAATCGACACTCCGCCGCCACGATTAACTCCCCAACCCCTAAACAAAAGTTTTACATCTTTCTTCAAACCGAATCCAAAAGTCCCTATTCATCGATTGAGCCCTAAATTCTCCACCTGGAAAGGGGAACTTGCAATTAAATTCACAGATGAAGATATCGATTACTTAGCAACGCCTTTCATCAATGCACTAGTCGGTAAATTCTCGCACGGCCGTCCCTCTATGGCAGAAGTTCAGAAATTGATTACGGAAATCGGACTGAAAGGCGAGTTCACTGCTGGTCTCCTAGATCATAAGCATATTCTACTTAGGTTCAGTAATGAAGAAGATAGACAGAAACTTTGGTTTAGGGAGAGATGGAATCTGGGAAAATATCCAATGAGGGTATTCAAATGGACGGATGATTCCGGAATGATGCAGAACCGAGTATTGTAACTGTTTGGATTTCTTTTCCTGATTTACTAGTTCACATGTTTCACAAAGAATGTATTGCTGTTTTGGCCGAAAAACTGGGCACTCCAATCAAAGTTAATACATCCACAGCCGTTCTAAAATGCCCCAGTGAAGCTCGAGTATGTATAGAGCTGGACATTTCAAAAGAAATCAAAAGGAGGATCTGGGTTGTATCAAGAGGAAAGGGCTACTGGCAAAAGATCGAATATGAAAATATCCCAGAGTACTGCAATTACTACCAGAGAAAGGTACATTCAGAAAATAATTGCAAGCTCAAAGAACAGACTGGCCCAGACTCATCTACTAACCCTGTTGGAAAACCTCAGATGAACAAGGACGAGCCACAAAAGCATCCAAGGAACATTGCTGCCTCCAATGAACAGAAAAAAGATACTGAGAGCGCAAAGGAAAGCTAGAGCCAGAAACTAAAAGGCTTCAAGCTGAGAAATAATGTTCGGAAGTTCAGAATGCTGAAAGGCAAAAGCACGCAGGTGTATAGACCAATCTCCAAGCCATTCGTTGCTCAAGCCTCTACCAGCACACTCCCCATGGTGGCAGATATCTTTAATCCAATTAAAGCTCAACACCAACAGCCTAAAACAACAGCCCCTCCTCAAGTGCCCAATTCCAAGACCATCCCAGAAGGTAAGTCCATCTGTCCCTCACTAAATGTGCCTTCTACTCAAAGCATGAACCAAACACCCCACGAACCCCCAAAAATGTCGAAATTATTAAATCCAAAATTCCCCATAAACCAAGTAGTAGCTCCTACATGTCTAAGCCAGAGAACGTAGAAAATATCAATAACTCTGTTCAAGTAGTTGTTAACGACCTCAGTGTTGCACTGAGTGCTTTAATTTCCTATAATCCTGTTGATGATCCTTTGGTGATTAATCAATTCATGAACTACGTCAAAACCACAACCACAGAAATAAAAAGCCAACTACAACATGAAACAGCAGATGGAAAACAACACAATAACTCAATAAGCGAACCTAACCCCAATGCTCCTCTATTTAAACTACTTGCTCACTCTACAGCAGAAACAAAATCCACAAAAGACTTGAGAACAGAAACAAAAGAACCCTCAAATAACTCACCCAATCCACTTACTCAAAAAACCCACCAAAGGGATTTTCCAACAACTTTACAGGTTGCAGAGGCAGATGACATATCACCAACACCAACCCCAAAAAATATCTCCTCCAAGAATAAAAAGATCAAAAAAGGAAGCCAAAAATCCTCTCTGAAAAAAGCAATAAAAAATATAGAAAACACAACATCAGAATCTAACCCTGACACTACAAGTCAAACCTCAAACTCACAGATAAAAGAACTGGAAGATGAACTTCATTACTCATCTACTACTATAAATTTCCAGGATTTTCCAGGAAAATTATATGTAGACCTCACCCCCATCCAATAGACAATAAGTTCCTCCTGAAACAAGACCTGGATAATTTGATAAACAAATCAAATAAACAAGAAGATGACTCCCCCTATCACTTCTCAAAGCTGTGGCAAAGCGCAGTTGAGTTAGAATCTAAGGACATTGATAATGAAGAATTTCAGACTCAATTTTCTAGAAAAAAAACAAGAGAAAACCAAGAAAACAAGCTATTAAAACAGCTGGACAATACTTGGATCTCCCAGCAATAAATCCCCCAGCAAGATATCCCCCAGCAAGATATCCCAATAAAAAGTTTTAATGTTGAACAACCTTCTAATCTGGAATCTTAGAGGAATAGGAAACATCACAACCATTGGAAGACTTAAAAAACTAATCAGAATCCACAAAATTGAATTTTTAATAATACTTGAACCTAAGATCAACAGTGACAACATCACTAATACTTTTAAAAAATTAAAATTTGATCAAGGCCTCTCTAATACATCTGGTCACATCTGGATCCTTTGGAAATCATAAATCCAATGCTCACTAATCCTAGACTCAGAACAAATGCTAGTTATTCAATCAACATTACTAATAAACAACTCCCCTCAACACATCTTCATAGCTGGGGTATATGCAAAATGCACCAGAATCGCCAAAAAACCTCTAGGGTAAACTATGTTGCAACTCTCTTCCAATATCAAAGATCCCCTGCTAATAGTAGGTGATTTCAATGTGGTCACCTCCTCCTCTGAGATATCAGGAAGAAATCCTATCAAAATCGGTTCGTCCACTGACTTCATCACAGGAATCAACAACAGCAAACTCATTGACCCTGGTATCCTTGGAAGTAGATTCACATGGTGTAACAACCAGGGAATCAAAACCAAGGTACTAAAGCGTCTAGACAGGATCCTTATATCTGAGGAATGGCTGGAAAAATGCCCCTTGATTAAAGTTTCACACTTGCACAGGGGACAATCTGACCATTCCCCCCTCTTAGTAAATTTGTGTCCAACTCCAACCCCAGGACCCTCACGCTTTCAATTCCACCAATTCTGCTCCTCTCATCAAACTTTCCTCCCACTAGTCAACCACTCTAGGATTCTCCCAACCCCTTCACTCTCCCACATGAACATCTTCCACTTCAAACTAAAAAGACCAAAACAAGACCTAAGAACTTGGAACAAAACCACTTTTGGTAATAACTTCCAAAAAATTAAAGAAACTGAAGATCAGATCCTAGAACTGTAAACTCAGTATGAAAACTCTGCCCTTGAATCTGACCGAGCTAAACTCCACCAAGCCCAAGCTCTTCAAACAAAACAATTACTAACAGAAGAGATTTTCTGTAGAAAAAAATCAAGAATAAAATGGTTAAAAGTTGGAGATAAAAACACCAAATATTTCCATAAAATAGTGAAAATACGCAGAATGAAAAACACAAGACTAATGCTTAAAAAATAGGATGGATCAACTGCCAATAGCAATGAAATCCGAGATCTTCTACAAACACATTTCTCCTCCCTTCTCCCTGCTGAACCAATTCAACTATCTGAAGACCTCTTAAACGTAATCCCAAAAATAATCACCCATGAGATGAATCAAATGCTCACATCCTGGCCAGATCTAAAGGAGGTAAAAGATACCATCTTTGCCATGAATAAGGGCAGTGCTCCAGGCCCAGATAGCTTTTCAGGGGCTTTCTTTCAAACATGCTGGGAAATAATTGCCCAGGACCTCCACAACTTAATCTCAGAATTCTATGCTGGCTCAGAACTGCCACAATCCATTACAAGCACTCTAATACGCCTCATACCAAAAATTCAGAATCCAACCCAATATTCAGACTTAAGACCCATCAGCCTTTGCTCCTTCACAGGCAAAATCATCACCAAAATTATAACTAGCAGATTATCCTCCATCTTACCTACTGTCATATCTCCACAACAAAGTGGTTTTGTGAAAGGTAGACAAATCTCTGACAACATCCTGCTGGCTCAAGAAATGCTCCACTATATGGATAAAAAACATACAGGTCACAATGTAGCCATCAAATTAGATATGACCAAGGCATTCGACAGAATATCTTGGTACTTTCTACTCTCAACACTGAGGTCTTTCAATTTCTCAGAAGGCTTCATAGACATGATATGGAGAGCAATCTCTAATTGTCACTTTTCCATCCTTGTAAATGGCCAAATTAATGGTTTCTTCTCTACGTCAAGAGGATTAAGGCAAGGAGATCCGCTCTCACCCATGCTCTTCATCATAGCATCAGAAGTCTTAACTAGAAATCTTAATAAACTAATGAACGATAAGCCATGGTGCACCTTCAAAGTCCCTGGAAGTGGCCAGAGTATCTCACATCTTGCTTATGCGGATGATGTAATACTCTTCACTCGAGGGACGAAGAAAGCACTTCAAACCTGCTTCCAACTTCTAAAAAAATATGAACTGTGCTCCAGACAATTAATCAACATTTCAAAAAGCACTTTCATCATCTCAAACAAGGTCCCCAGATCCACCATCAATGCTATTTCTCGCTGGACAGGCCTCACACACTCAAATCTTCCCCTTACATATTTAGGTACTCCTCTATATCAAGGAAGAAAGAAATCACAACTGTTCTCCCCATTAATCCTAAAAATTCAACAAAAACTAGAGGGATGGAGCACTAAATACCTTAGTCAATGAGGAAAACTTACACTAATCAAATCAGTACTATATAGCATTCCCATACACCAAATTACAACTCTACTACCCTCAAAAATCATCATGAAAAAACTGGATAAAATCTTTTCTGACTTCTTTTGGGGACATGATGAAGGTAGAAAAAACAAACATTGGAAATCATGGAAATGTATTTGCCTTCCTCACCAAGAAGGTGGTCTTGGTCTGCGATAAATCCAAGACATTTGTCTTATTATAAGTATGAAACTTTGGTGGAAGTTTAGAAAAAACGAATCACTTTGGTCTTCTTTCATGTTAAACAAATACTGTAATGAACTTACCCCTACAATAGCCCCCTGTAAACCGTATCATTCTCATGAATGGAAGAGACTAACAGAATGCAGAGATATAATGCAAAAGCATACGAGATGGTTTCTGGGAGAAGGAAAAGTTAGCTTCTGGTTTGATAGATGGATGAACCATCCTCTTTCTGATAAACCAGAAGTTACTCTACCTTCACTCCGAGTTAACCACCTGATATATGACTCCTCCTGGCATCCTGTTAGTCTACAAGGTTTAATCCCATCTTAAATGCAACAGGAGATACTTCAGGTTCCCATTCAGCCTGGAAAAGACTGGCCTTGTTGGGAACCTGAAACAAGAGGTATGTTTTCTAACCAAATAGCATGGAACCTAATTAGGATCAGAGACATTCCTCCTAAGATCAGCTTATTTTTATGAAAACTTTTGCATAATATTCTCCCATTAGATGAGAATATAAAGAAGAGAGGTATATATTTCGTATCTTGTTGTTCTTGTTGTAACCTCTTTCCACAGGAAGAAACGAGAGATCACTTATTTACTCAAAGTGATATTGCAAAACAGACATGGTCTCATTTCAACTTCTTATGTAACATCAGTAGTCTACCTACTTCTGTTACTCAAATGATGGATTGTTGGTTTGAGACTCTAAAATCTGCATGATTGCCTTTTCTGTCATCTGTTGGTAGATTTGGAAAAATAAATGCTCCATGAGGTTTGAAAGCAGTGACCAGGATGTGCCTACACTAATCAGATCAGCAGAATCCTTACTTAGGGAAGTTCTTCTCAACTCTAATTCATTTAGGTCGAAAACATGATTGAAGCAATATGTTTGCAACGAGTTGATCTTCCCATGTGTAAAACCACAGCTGTAAATAGGTCTACATGGCAGCCTCCATCACAGAACCAAATCAAGATCAATTGCCATGGATCCCTCATGATTGGAGGAAGAAATAGATACGCAGGCGCAGCAATAAGCAGAAACTCCTCTGGATCATTCCTCCACACCACTGTGACTGTTGGACTGAACTGCCAGATAGCAGCGGAGGCCAAAGCCCTTCTCCAGGAGCTCACTCACCTCAAAGCATCAGGAAGCTGCTATATACTCATTGACAGATCACAACAACTTCACTCCGGCTTCCTTGATATCTCAAAGAGCCCGTGGAAATCCAGACTCTACATCCAAAATTGTCATTCTCGTCTCCAGCAGTTCTCATCTTGGAAAGCTAGTACCAGCACCAAGGGCAGCAACAAAACAGCTCACATCTTGGCACAAACAACTTCTGCAGGCCAAAGCTACGTCAACCTGGAGCTACTTCCTTCTGGAACGCAGCTACAAATGAGCAAGGATGCACAACAAGCCCAAGAAAGAATGGAGAACCAAAACTCAGAACACACATCAGATTTTGGGCCATGAAGCTTAAGGTAATTTTCAAAGTTATAAAACTATGTTTACAGGTACCCAAGACAGAAACTATCTTCATACAACTGTTACAATCCTTAGCCTTTAGAACTTTAGAACTACTAATTTGGTTTGTAATGGTTGCAAGTATTTTTTAGTATTTCTCTCAAACGCTAGGAATTTTGTAAGAACATTACGGCTCGTTAGTAGTCAAAATTTTCATCAACGCGTAACCTCATTCGAAACCAAAGGATGAATTTTTAATAAAAAAAATTCCTCTCGCTAAAGACTCCAGATTCGCATTGACCTTGTCGCTCGATGTTGAAGTAAATCCCTCCAAAATGTGTCCTTCCGAATTCCTTATTATTCCACTATTCCCATAACTATTGAATGAGTACTCTACGAATAAGTTATGGAGAGCCTGATGTTCCCTGGCAATATTGGTCCATTCTGATTTAGTTGGTGGGCGGGCTTCTTCACATGGCAGATCTAGTTGGTGGAATTCCTTATAAGGGATGGAATCAAAATTTGAATCATATTATGAGAAAAATTCAAGAGGGGTGGTGGTTTTTCCCTTTGCCCTTCTGACGACTGATTTGTGGGATGTCAATGTTCAAGATATCGGCCCACCAAGGTGCCTTAGGTGGGCGCCTGGGATGTCTGGGCTGGCGCTGAGGGCGCAAGCACCCGCCTAGGGTGCCCACGTCGCCTGAGCGGCAAATTTTTTTTTTTAAAAAAAATGGGACCAAGCTCATTTTTGATTGACGATAAAATTATTTGAATTTTATTTTTGAAAACTTATTTGAATTTGGTATTTGGTTAAATTTTAGCTTTCATACATTTAAATGGAATGTTTTCATGTTTTAATCATTTATTTTTAATTTTTAGTCTTTTTAATATATGGCAGTATAAATAAAAAAAGGCCAAATTATAGTTGGATGTTGTACTATTGAAGGCCACCTGATACCCACCTAGAAAATGCATATGATTATCGTAGTTGCATACCTGTTCATGGATATGATGACCAAGTATTCGTCAAAGTGCTTGCAATTGAGCAATATACGCAGATCAAGATATTGTTTTATTTTTTTTTATCTCCTCCAATAACTATAGTTACACGATCATGACTCTTGTAGATTTATTTGTGTATGTACTTTATACATGTGAATCGTGCTCCACATTTATGTAGAAGTCTAAGTACTTTGACATGTAAGGATTACAAGGACGACATCTAGGGATGATATTTTTTCCCGTCCCTCAACGGAGAAGGTCTGACCCGTCCCATAACTATCTTGGTCTGGGTCAGGGGACTAGCCCAGGACATGTCCTGGATGCACCCATTTGTTCCTAAAATAAAATAAATTATATTTTTATATAATACATAATAAATTTGATCAATTTTAATTATTTATATTAAGTATGTGCTAATGACCTCCTATCATCAACACAACATTCCCAATCAATATCGCAGTATCCCTTTCTAAATGTCCATTACTATTGAAGACCAATCCCTTTCCATGTGCATTATTCATGTACCTAAGAATATGATATACATCATCTATATGATATTTTCTAGGGTCATACATATATCAGCTTACCACACTCACATTATAGGATTTTAAGGACAAGTGTGAATCAGATAGATCAATCTACTCACCATTCTCTAATATCTCTCGTGATCAACTGGATCTCATCCCTTTACTCTCAACTTGATCTTCTGATTAATGTGTGTGATTGCTTGCTTACATCCCAGCATCTCATTATCATTGAAGAGGTCTAATACATACTTCCTCTATGACATGAATATCACCTCTGCCCCATGAGCTATATCTACTCCAACGAAGCACCAAAGTGAGCCTAGATCTTTCACTTAAAACTCATTTTCCAACTTCTCCTTCAACAGAGCAATCTCATCTTCATCATTACCTGTGACGATTATATCATCAAAAATACACAATTAGAATAGTGATATGACGTCCATGTCATTTTAAGAATACTATAGGTTGGCATTGAGCTTTTGATAGTCCATGAATGTCATAGCTTTTCGAAATCTTTCAAATCAAGGTCAAGGAGACTGTTTTAATATGTATAGAATTGAGCCTACATACCATACCCACCATCCGGCTTTCATTGAAATCACGAGCTATCTCCATGTATACTTTCTAAAAAAATCACCATGAAATTCACTTCAAGTTGGTATAACTTCTATAGATTAAGGCTACTTTGTAGCCATTAATCAAGGTTTTTTAGCATTCGTTTTGCTAATATTCATCGCTACTTATCATGTTTTGATGAATTATGTATCTCACATCCATATAAGGGTTCTTTGATTGATTTATGATGATTTGAGTGCAAGTTCAAAAGCTTTTCAAGTTCAAAGGCCCTTTGGAAAAAGGAAAAAGGAAGAACTTTTTACCACTATCTTTAAGCTTCAAATTTTTCAATCTCAAGCCCATTCAAGGTATTGTTTTGACCAATTATCAATACCAGAGACATTATATTACCTATAGAAGTTAATATCAATGTGTGTGATTGTTGGGTTACAACCAAGCATTCCATTATTAGTGAATGAGTCTATTGTATACTTCTTCTCTGAGATGACTATAACCTTTGCTCGAGCTATATCAACGGCAAAGAAGTACCTAAGGGGGACTATATCCTTCAATCCAAAACCCATTTCCAACATTTCTTTCAGCAGAGCAATCTCATATTCTTCATTACCTGTGATGATCATATCATCAACGTACATAACTAGAATAGTGATATGACCTCCATGTCATTTTAAGAATACTTTATCGTTGGCATTGAGCTGTTGACAGTCCATGCATATAATAACTCTTTGAAATCTGTGAAATCAAACTCATGGAGATTATTTCAATCCATACAGAATTGAGCCTACATACCATACCCACTTCCTGCCTGTTGCCAAAACCACGAGGTATCTGTATGTATACCTCCTAATGCAAATCACCATGAAGAATTGCATTATTCACATCAAGTTGGTACAACTTCTAAAGATCAAGGCTACTTCGTATCCATTAATCAAGGTTTTTTAGCATTCTTTTTCCTACTATTCACCGCTAATTATCATATTTTGATGTATGGTAAGTCTAATCCATATAAGGGTTATTTGATTGATAAAACCAAATCAAACATACCTAGTAAATCCCGCCCTTATGATGGGTCTGGGAGGGTAGGATGTACGCAATCATATCCCTACCCCTCAACAAGATGGAAAGATGTTTCCGTGGAGATCCCCAGCTCAAAAATAAATAAAAATAATAATAATAAAAATAAATAATAATAATAGAAATAATAATAAAGGAGAAGCAAATATAACTAAAAATAACTACATACCTCAACCATACACTATATACATACCGATAAAATAAATGTCTACACAAATAATGAACAAACTAAATAAACTACATTGTACTCTTAAATGATGAAATACAATTAGATGGAACTTATCCACTAGTAAGTCACACTTGTTCCTATCAATTTAGTTTTCAATAAGCAAATAACTACTCAATACAGTCTTATGAGTTATTTGAATGATATATGATGATTTTAGTGAAAGTGCAAAAGCTACTAAAGTTCAAAGACCCTTTGGTAGAGGAAGAAGGAAGATGCACTTTTGCCCTTATCTTGAAGCTTCCGATTTTCACTCTCAAGTTCATTTGAGATATTTTTTGAGCTAATATCAGCACCAAAGGTCTTATAGAGGTTAATATCAGCTCGTTTATGGCCAAAGTAAAATATGAAGATCCCCTAGGAAGAAGATATTAATCAAAGAAGAAGATGCCCCAATTCTCCGAGAAGAAGGAATTCTAGCATGACAGTGATTTGTATGGATTCCTATATCTCTGTCCGTAGATTGTTTCTAGGAATGTCTTCATCAATCTTCTACAACTTGGAGTCCTTTACAACGTTGTAAAAGGACAATTTCCAAGAAGACGTCTTCAGAGCCAACAAACAATAAGGAAAGTACACTGATATTCTATGATAGTCTACTTTCAAGCCTTATCCATTTCCCGGTTGAAGTTATGTGATGAATCCATGAAAAAATCGACTTAATGACAGTCCAGGACCTTCTATGATCTGGACTAGAGATTTTATTCAACTTGAAGGTGAAAAGAAGTCCAGTTTCAAGCCAAAGATCCAAGGAAAACGCGTAAAGGTGTGAACACATCCAAGAAGATAAACATGGAGGCTTTTACTTTTTTTTTTTGGCTTCTTTAGACCCATTTCTTTACATATGGGAGTATGTTTCCAACCTTATAAAAAAGTTGCTGTTTTTTTATAACGTAGGGAACCCTACCGAGGTAGGGAGATCCAATGCCCAACCGTAATAGCCTGCAAATTACGATATGGAGGTAAGCCACACTTGACAAGCCATATGTGACAGGCCCAGTTCGCTGAGAGGATTTGAACCCATGACCTTTTGAGTGCAATTTTCACTTTTAGAACCAAGGTAAAAAAGATGCCGTTATCAAGAAGATTTACGTTTTCCATTCATTTTACTTCGTTTTCTAGCAACAGGACATGAACACAACTGTTTTTGTCTTTTCCGAAGATAAATCACATTTATTGCCGATTTATCTTTCCATGATTGGCTAAAAGCATTTATATTTTGCTGATATATGAGTTTTGAAGATGGGTTTAAGCTTTGGTGAGCTGCATTTGGTTAATTTTAAGTATTTCATAAGTAGAAACAGTTATGAGATTCATGTTGTAATTTTATGAAGTAGTAAATCATTAATTCTCTTGCATGATCTTTCTTGTATGTATTAGGAGATTCAACAATATCTCTTTTACATACCGTTAACAGACTTAAATATTAAATTTAGACCTAGTATGCAATATACATTGCTAAAATATGAATTTATGAACATGAACCCTACACTACTTGAATTTAGTTGTCGTAGGATTTTTTTTAAGTTGGTCGTAGGCATGGGCGGATCCAGCCCAGTGCCCGGAGAGCCCAGGCACCCCCAGCCCAAAAAAAACCGAATAGTGAGTCTAAGCCCAAAAAATAATTTGCCATTAATTGTATTTATCTAATTTTTTGCTGATTGGGCTTCAGGGCCCGAGTTATAGCTCAAGGCCCACTTTTCTCTCTTTTCTATGTTGCCAGTGACTCCTCCTGTTTTTATAGAGGCCAGTGACCACACCCATTTTCTTGTGCAATCGGTGTGGGAGATTGTACATTATTCTTTAGAGTATTTTGAAGGAGATGAAGATGGAATTTCTACCGTGGGAAGACTGCCACCAATTCCCCTCACTCGCTGTCTAGAATTGTGTCGAAGATTGAATTTTCGCCTCCTCTTTCCGCTTGTGGCAAGATGCATATGGAATTTTCTTTTCCGCTTGTGGGAAGATGCAGATGGAATTTTTGCCTCCTCTTTCCGACAGTACCTCAGGTACCATCCCATTAACAAGCTGGACTTCTTCTTCGAAAGCATAGGCTTGAATTGTCAAGAAAATGGACCCCCAATTTCTTGTTTTCCTTCCAATACATTTTTCCTTTCCGATTTGAAATATTTCAAATTTTTCTGTTCTCTGGCGGGGGGATGGGTTTTCTGTTCTGTTTTCCCTTGAGGGGGGATGGGTTTTCCCTGGAATGGTTAATGAGATCAAGGATGAGTAAAAGCTTTTCTGTTCTCGATTTAATGAGGGGATGGGTTTTCCCTGGAAGAAATTGGGTTTGCTGCTCTTCTCGATTAAAAGCTTTAATGAAAGTTGTAGCAGTGTACTTGTTGCCTGTTTTGGGTGGCAATAGTTACCCCACGTCTCAAGATTTGAGGAACATTTTGGGCTCAGTTGGTGCTGATGCTGATGAGGAAAAGATTAAGTTGTTGCTTTCCCAAGTTAAGGGCAAGGATATAACTGAATTAATTGCTTCTAGTCGGGAGAAATTGGCTTAAGGGCAAAGAAATTATCTAAGAAGCCATAAATGTGGCCTTTTAGGATATAGGAATGTTCAAGTTTTATGAGTTTACTCTAGAAGAGGTTTATGTTTACTTCGAGTTTTGATGGCTTGACCAAAAGATGAAGGATGAATATGGGGTTGATAATGTGGGTTTGATTAGTACTTGCTTAGCTTTTGTTGTAGTGTTATGCAACAGGATGGATGGATGCCTTGTTTCCTGTATAAAGGATATCTTCTTCCTCCTCGAACAATAAAATCCTTAATTTGTTTTGAGGTTAACATTCTTCAAGAAGAACGAAATCATATCAAGTGCAGTAAATGGTCAAAAGAATGCATAAAACCTCCACCTTGGCGTAATACATGTTATCTTAGCAATGTATATATACATCCAGGTCGTCTTCCTGCACATCATATTTAACAGATGCCTTTTTGCTTGTCCAGGCCGAGACCCCAGTCTGCCGAATAATTTCTTATTCTGACCCTGGTTGGCCTTTTCAGGATGGGCTCAGATCCTGAACTACTTCCGGTTGCTACTGGTTCTCATATATATGCTATTCCATACTAATGGAAAATATGATGGTGTAGTTGGCCTAGTTGGTGCGTAGAAGCCATTAATGTACTCAAGCGGTATACTTTTCTTGTTTACTTCAATTGAATTATTACATCACTTAACTTTTGTACTTTCCATTACTTGAAAATGAAATAAAGGCGTTCTATTAAGAGTGCATCTGCCTACATTTAGATTATTATAACATTAAGTATTGATTTCTGTAGAGATTATTTTTCACAGGTTGGGCTTCAAGGCTAAACGTTCAGTGGAAGTGATCATGTTTACATCAGAAGAACCAACACGATTTGGAATTGGTTGCTTGCTTAGCATTCAACTTGTTTTATTAGTAGAGATATGGTGTTATTTTATAGCAAAAAATACTCTAACTACTGAAAATTTGTTTTATATTCTGGAGAAGATGTGTAACTACAACTGCAACGCTATCTTTAAAAGATTTGTTATGAGTAGGACCGGTACCGGTACTGACTGCCGGTACCGGAAATGGATACTGGTACGACGGTACCAGAAATGGGTACTGGTACTGGCACCGGGCTGAGCCGGTACCAGTATATCGATTCTGGTCGCGGGGAGAGCCGATACTGGTACATCAAATGAGCAACCCCAGTCGTCAAATCCTGAATCCGCCCCTGCTCATAGGAGTGGGGTAATATTGTAAATAGGCCATGTAATTATTATACATTAATAAAATTAAATGAAAGTATTACTTATAAAAAAATTACAGTAATGCTACATATACTTATTCTTTTTTTTACTTAATTATGTATGTCAGTCAAAACTACGTTATTTTGATTTTTGTGGAGTCAAAATGACGTCGTTTTAATTTAAGTGTACACATATTAAAATAAATAAATATATTTTAGGTGCAGGATCCGGTGACAGGATTTTTGACATCCATTTTCAATTCCGGCCACTAGGATTGCCCGTTGACGGAACTGGGCACATTGTTAGAAAACTTATACATAGGAGATCATATGCTCAAGTTTTGGTCCGGTTCCGGCGACGTTAACACCGTTTAATGGAGGGTTTACATTTCCCCTTTGGTTAAGTAGTCTTAAATAGGGTTTTAGAAATTTCCGGCGACCCGGACCAAAACTTGAACATATGATCTCCTGTGTATAAGCTTTTTAACGATGTGCCCAATTCCGTCAACGGGCAATCCTAGTGGCCGGAATTGAAAATGGATGTAAAAAATAATGTCACTGGATCCCGTCCCTATATTTTAATATTCGCACACTTAAGTTAAAACGACGTCGTTTTGACTCAACACAAGTCAAAACAACGTCGTTTTGACATATATACGTAATTAAGTACACAATGATTAAGTATATCTCACATTATTCAAAAATTAATATCCTAGGTAAATTTGTGTTTCACTACACTAGGGTTTCAAAAATGCCCTGCTACCCTAATGCTAGAGCACAGTCGTTTTGAAGGCAAGCGCACCGGACAGAAATTCTGACAATCACACGCATTTGCACATATTTTCAAAGTTCTCCAGCCATCGTTTGAAATTCAACTTAAGGTCTGTTGCAGCATCAACAAGTTCACGTCAAAATTTCACGATGGCATCCTCCGCCAAAATTTCACTACGGCATCCTCCAGCATCATTTCACGGTTTAAATCTCCACGGTTTCTCCGGCCGACGAAACAACGGTGCTGAGATGGATTCTGGTAAGCTCTTCCATGAGATGGCCGACACTTGCGACGTACCACTGCCACATCTTGGATCCCGGAGGATGCCGCCAACAGAAAGCTTGTTGTACTGTAATGAAAATTTTAATTTTTGGAGCCAGTCACCCTATTCATTGTTGTTGTTCAGGCAGAGGGCGCCCGAATCTACGGCGTCGTCGTTAAAGCAGCGAACCCACTTTCCTTCTTTAGGCTCTCCAACAACTCCGTGAGTCCGGCGATCGGCTCTTTCTTCTTCTTAGAGAAAAAAAAATAAAAATAAAAATCCACTTTGAGAAGAAAAATGTCGGCAGGCAGTTGGTGTTAGAGTTAATTATCCCATACTGATTACAAACAGATAAATGACCTAGTATATAATGATATGTGGTGCTTCATCCTATTGTCTTGGTACCTTGGCTTTTAAGAGTGTAAGCTCACATTCATTATATGCTGACCCACGCGCACACACGCACGGGCCCGAACCCACCAGGTTGGGTCTGTTCCAAATTTCAACTTGGTATCAGAGCGATAATGGTCTAACTACCGGAAAAAGATCAATGGGCCTTGATACACCCTACCCTACCCACACACAAAAAAAAGAGGCACCTAATAACACAAGTTACAAAAAGACCACGATTGTTGATAGACCTAGAGCCTCTTCGATACACCCAACCCTACCCACACACACAAAAAAAAGAGGCACCAAATAACACAAGTTACAAAAAGACCACGATTGTTGATGGGGACCTAAAGCCTCTTAGGTTAATTGGGCTAGCTCAGATAATATAAATATAATCAAGTCTCAACAGGGTTTGCCCAGTTGGACTTGCGGGAGGGTGTTAGAGTTAATTATCTCATACCGATTACAAACAGATAAATGGACTAGTATATAATGATATGTGGTGCTTCCTCCTATTGCCTTGGTACCTTGGCTTTGAAGAGTGTAAGCCCACATTCATTATATACTGACTCACGCGCACACACGCACGGCCCCGAACCTACGGGGCCGGGTCTGTTCCAAATTTCAACTGCTCTTTCTTCTTCTTTAGAGTCTGACGGTCATCCGCCATTTCTTCTTCGTAGAGACGAAAAATTCTCTTTACTACTGTGGAGTGTATGTTTTGTGGTGTAAACGGTTGAGTTTTGCAGAAAAAAATTTCCCCGTGAGGGACAAAACATTTTCAAAAATGCATTGTACTTGGGAATTGGGAATTGGGAATTGAGAATTGAGAGTAAAATGCAATTTACATCCCTATGGTTTGGGGTAAAATCACTTTAAATTTTATGATTTAAAAACTGATAATTTATCACCTTGTGGTTTTAAAAAAAGTCAACGCACACCCCTAGTTTATTTTAACTGAAATTAACAATGAAAAGACTAAGATATCCTTAATTAAAAAATAAAAAATTCTTTTATTTCTAAATATGATTTATTATTTTTCTTAAATTAATATAAACTACCAAAATATAAAATCTGAAAATTAAAAAAAATAAAATTAAAACATAAAACATTAAAAAAGTATGCTTAAAAATATAATTACAAAACTTTAAATATCCATACAAAATAGAAATAAACAATTACAATTTCATAAAAACAATATAAATTTTTTTTAAAAAAAACAGAGAAATTCAATAAAAATTTGAAAAAAATCCGTTACAAATTTAATAAAACCGTAAAAATTTTTAAAAAATAAAAATATAATTTTTTGTAAAGTTTTTACAAATTTTTAAAATAGTTATGTCTAAAAGAGATAACAAAATTAAATTTTTATAAAATATTTTAAATATTGTATTTCAAAATATTTTTAACAAAAGTATATATAGTATATTGTGTTTGTGTTGTGTTTATAGTATATAATGCTAATATATATTCGATTATTTATATATATTTGAAAAGTAACAAAAGAACAAAAAATTAATTAAATCTCATTTGTAATTTTTTTGAATTATTAAATAATAATTTGACAATTTTAAATTTTTAAGATGAAAAAAATGAAAAATAAAACACAATTTTTAGTATTTTTATATAGTTTTTTATAATTAAAATGAATAAAATTCAATAAACTAATTAAGGGGTAAAATAGTCTTTTTTGAACATTTTTCTCCCCCACTCTCAATACTCGCGAGTGTAATACACACGGGTAATTTGCTCTTTTTTTAAACTAGAGGGGGGTAAATTGTCAGTTTTTAAACCAGATAAAGTGATTTTACCACAAACCATAGGGGGGTAAATTGCATTTTACTCTGGGAATTTGAGAGTATACAGTGAGCTCCTCACTGTATACTATGCAGTGTCCTCATTGCACTGTGAGATTGGTTGGTCAGCGGACCTGCGCAAAAATATTAAACACCGACCCACCTGTCATAACAATCTCACAGTACTAAATACACACCACATAATATGCAGTGAATTACCTCCGTACACACATCCAAAACCCTTAATCACAAATTTACCTAATACCTTATTCGAAACTGATAATTGGCACGAAACTGACAAGTACGAAAGGCGCACACCCTCTCACAAGACGCGGGGCCCACACACACACACACCTGCGGGTGTGTGTGTGTGTGCTTAGACAATTTCGTACCGTTTCCGTGCCAATATTCGTGGCATATATCAGGATTCTACCTTATTCTTTAAAAAGTGTTTTTGAGTCATTGGTAAATAATTGAATGCCCCATCTTTACTTTTTTTTTTTCCCCAATCAACTCAACAGCTCAAGAGGGTAATCATCGAAATTCTCCAGGAGAGACAATCATTGCAAGCAGAGAATGGGGTCCCGAACCCGAACGACGCACACAAACACATATTGCACCATTTCCATCTTCATTCCACATGGATTTTTGTTAGAAATCTTGTTTTTTCTATACGATTTTTTATTGGCTTTATCTCATCAATATATGAAATCTATTGTTTAAATAGAAATTAGAGATAGACAAAATCAAATATAAATTAATAATTGTTAGTATCATTGTGCGAGATTTTCCAAATAACTTATCTGTACATTATACAATATTCACCAATAAAACATTTAACTATAAAAAAGATTTTGAATTGCTAAGTTAATGGGTGTTTGCAACCTCTATTAAAAAACAGCTTTTGGCTTTTGTCAGTTGAAAAGTCAGTTTAGACTGCTTGCGAATTTTACTTTTACTGTTTGACTTTTGGCTTTTGCGGTGGAGAAATCAAAAAAAGCCTAAAAGTCAGAAACATCTCTAAGGTTGATTTTGGAGTGCTTTTAGCGGTGACATTTTTGTAAATATTTAAAATATTAAATTTAAGATATTTTGCAAATACTTTTCAAGTTTTTAATGAAAGTTCATTTTTTCAGAATAGCTCCTGAAAAGCTACTTATACGTAAGCACAAGAACTTGCAAACACCGACTTAAATCGTGACTCCTTAACCGCTCGAAAAAGTTTAAAACCTTACAATAAAGAATTTATTATGAGCAACTGAATTTTCTAAAATTGATATAAAGATTAAAATATTGGTATATACTAAAGTAATCAATTATTGTCTCGACATGTCCCAATTATTGAGTCCTCGACTTCCCACTCTGCCATTAATGATGTACCAAACCCCAAATTTTTGGCTGTCTTCGCGTGATCCTGTCTGATCCAGCAAGACACTTTTTTATTATCTAAAATGTCCAAAAGACAAAAAATCCAGAGTTACTCAATGGATAAAGAAATTATTACATGCACGGACAACAAATAAAGTACCGATACACTACACTTTTAATATCTCGATCACACAACATTTTTAATATTGGATGACACTTAAATATTATATTTAACATTTAATCGAACTCGTTGATATATGAAATAATATGACGAAAGGTAGTAAAAGTATATTTGAACGGTCTAATTTAAAATGTGATCTATCATTGCTCAAAAAAATAACAAAAAAAATTTGGGGCACATACGTGAGACAAAACCTAAATTACTCTAAAGAGAAAACATGCACGGACAAAATAATAAGTTAAGTTTTCATTAACAAGAATATTACAAAGTAGCCACCAATTCCTGAATTCTCAAAATGAAAATTTTATACACGCACATGCATTTTAATTTTAACATCAAAATTGATACACAATTTTTCGTGCGTGTACATGCACTTTTAGTGCAGTTTAGTGTATAAATTCCCAAGCTTAAAGGTCAAGATTTTTTCAAACAATCGTATAGGGAAATTTCTACCCCTACAATTTCAAACCATGGAAGAAGTTTCCTCCTTTTTTACCTACATCTATCACATCAAACCACTTTTCTCTCACCCCATATCATCTTTTTACACCCATATTTTCTCTCTCCTATCTATCCTCCATATTTCACAACCATAGAAGGAAATTTCCACCCCTACAATTTCATTATTATTATTTTATAGTTTATTTTATCATACTTTTTTGTTATATAATAATTAAATAATAAACACGTGATAAAATGATAATTTGATTTTAATTAATTTATTAATCAGATAATCTGATTTTAATTAATTTATTAATCAGATAATCTAATTTTAATTAATTTATTAATCTATAATCTGATTTTAATTAATTTATATTTTATTTATTCAGTATTATTTAATTAATCTTGTATTAATGTGTACTTAATACATATTTATTGTATTATTTTTTTTATGGGGGTGGAATGTGGTTCCACCACCTTCCACATTTCCTTTTCCTTGTGATGTGTTGTCCAAGGAAAAGGAAATTTCCTCCACTTTATTGGTGACTGGAGAACCGGACAACCGATTTGGGTGAAAACTTCCTTGAACGTTCGAGACAGCCTTAGATTGTTAAGCATGCATTAGAAAAAACACGCTTGTGGAGGCGTGATTGAGTAATTAATCCTGCCAAAAGACGTTTTTTAACAAATCAATTACAAATTATATATAGAGAGAGCGCTTAATATGGGCAATTTTCGGGTGGCATTATTCATTTCAAGTGGACAATTTTTGCGTTACATATCCATTTTCGAAATAAATCACATAATTGAAAAGCTTATGCATTGAAGATGAAAATTCCCATATTCCGGTACAATTCCACCCACTTCATAGTCGGAAATTTCTAAAACTCTATTTAGGACTACTTAACTAAAGGGGAAAATGTAAAACTAAATTAAAAGATCGTTGGAATTGTGTCGGAATATGAGGACTTTCATCTCCAATGTATAAACTTTTCAATTATGCAATCAATTTTAAATGCGGATGATGTCATACAAAAATTATCCACCAGATGACTATATAAAATGATTTGTATTTACAGCCCAAAGACAGGGTAAAAGCCCAAAAGACTTTAAAAAATGCCTCAAAGCCAGTAATGAGCTGTCTGATTCCAGCCACACAAGGAGCAAACCAACCAGATTCGCACTGCACGTGTGATGTTTGCTGCAGTCTCCCTCTGCTTGCCTCATCAGAAAGCTTAGAATTCATCCCAATCATTGCTTTTGAGAGTCGAATAAAATAGGAAAGCTGGTCGATACTATATTCTATGCACGTCGTACAATACCAAAACGTGGCTACTGCCTGGGGAATAATACGTTGGTCCATGCTGCGTGCACGTGGGACAAAGTAGACAAAAGCAGTGATGAATATAAGTCATAACAGATGAATTCATATGGTGACAATCACGTGCAGAGAGTGTACGTAACACCATCAACAGTCAGCAGAACGTGTGTTGTACCGAAAAAAAAAAAAGTAAACAGTGCACTATGGATATTTCAAAATTTGAAATCCAGGCCGGCGGTCAAACTGACGGAGCCAGCGGCGGCGAAGGGCGTCTCGAAGGGAAAGAACCAGTCAGCAGCGGCAACATCATACAGGAGAAAGGTCAGCCATCAAAGTCTGCTGATGGCCCTGGGGATGGCGAGTGGACTTTAGTCACTCGCAAACGCAGAGTACATGACCGTCTTGGACCACTGCGAAACCAGTCGCAGAAGTGGAGACAGCCTCGAGGAGGCAAGGCGTTCGACCGTATCCGTGACATGAGATCTAGCCTCACATCCCTGTACTTCACAAACTTTCCCCCTGATTGGAATGAAAAGAAGATGTGTGAAGTATTGAAGGAGTTTGGTGTGGTCTTTGATGTATACATCGCAAAAAAGATCGCCCTGAACGGCAAGCGCTTTGGGTTCGCACGTTTCAAAGCAGCTCCGAATCCTGAAAGTTTGGCAAAGAGAATCAATGGTAAAAACATTTCTGGATACAATATTCAGGTTAATGTGGCAAGATATAATGAGAGGAAGCCTGTGGTAACAAACTTGCACTATCGGAAGAAGGAGATAAGACCTACTCAAAATGTGGGTAAGGTGCTGGAGTCGGAGGGAGTTAAAGAAGGGATTACAAAGGTGGAGGTGAGGAGCAAAACTGGGGAGTCTCTACCAAAAGAGGACATCATGCCAAATGATGGCTATCACACCAAGCTCAGTGATCAAGAATGGCTCCAATCTACATTGATCGCAAAACTGAAAGGAGCTGATACGAATGCTGTGGAAAACACCGAAAAACTGATGAAGAAATTTGGATTCCTAGACTTCCAGATAAAGCCGATAGCAGACAGGAAGGTCCTAATTCAAGGGCTAAATCAAGAACAAGCAGGAGAGCTAATCAAATTGGGATCGGCCTCGCCGAATACTATGTTTGAACACATTCAAAAATGGGAGATAGATGCTGAGATGCAAGAAAGGAAAATCTGGATACAATTGAAAGGGCTCCCACTACATGCCTGGAACGAACCTTGTCTGATGTGGGTTGGGGCCCAACTGGGGAAAGTACACGAAATTGATGAAAGCTCATTAAAGCATCATGATCTGAGATACTGTAGAATACAGATTAGCACTGAAAGTAAGGACTCACTGAATGGAGTTCGAATTTTTAAAATTGACTACAGACCCTATGTTGTTGAGATACAAGAAGAGCAGGAAGCTCAGTGGTTGGTACGAAATGAAGCTCCACACAAAGCAGCTACCATACAAGCAGAAATGAGTGATGATACAGATGGAGATCTAGCACTGAATGTGATATTCCGTACACCATGTACTTCCCCAGTGGAAAGAGTAACTGATAAGGAGTTGCGGCAGAGGACTGAAAAAACTGATTTCCCAATTAGATGCTGCACCTGTCAAGGGCAACTGGACCGTAATAAGCACAGAGAGCCGAAAAGCAAGAGAATTCATCCACAGCTATCCTTGAAACCTATGGGAGTGTATGCAGGTTTTTCCTCCCATTTAATCAATAGGAATGTGGCTCGTGAAAGCAGAAGAAGAAGAAGAGTGCAGCTGTTGAGGCAGAAAAAAGAAAAGCAAAAGATGATTCAATCAGATATGGCAGCTACTGTGAGTCAAGATTATGTGCCAGAAACGCAGGAAGCAATAATCCAAGAGGCTGAGGAAATTGTGGACATGGCTCAAAACCTCAAAGTGGAAATGCACCACTCACATATCCCAGCCCTGGTTCGAATGGAAAAGAGAGATAGGCAAGCAAACCTATCCTGAACAAGATGGATGACTCTGGTGCTTTGGTGCTCAAAGTTTTAATGCGGATATTAAGTCACAACATACGCGGATTGGGAGGTCCTCAAAAAAAGAAGGATATAGCGGAGATAATCAGCAAGTATGAAATCCATATGGTATGTATTCAGGAAACAAAACAAACGAGAGCAGATATGAGAATTGGGAGGAAGCTTTGGGGCAGTGATGATATTGACTGTGAATATCAACCATCTAATGGGCGCTCAGGGGGATTACTCTGTGCTTGGAGGCAAGACAAGTTTATCTGCAGATCTAGATGGCAGACTGATGGAATTATAGAGCTGGAAGGAACATGGAAATCTGATAATATTGATGCTGATATCCGAATTATGAATGTGTATGCTCCTTGCATATTTGAGAGAAGGAAAAGGCAATGGCGTAAGATATTACAGAGAATTAACCTATATCCCACAGCCAACTGGTGTCTATGCGGAGATTTTAATGCAGTGCGTAATGTGAGTGAAAGGAAAGGAGTGGCGCCACCTATACATCGAGAAATAGTGGATTTTGATCAGTTCATACAGGACACAGACTTAGTGGATCTACCACTCCAGATTCGAAATTTTACATGGTTTCAGCCAGGAGGCCAAAGCGCGAGCCGCTTAGATCGCTTCCTTATCTCAGAAAGTATACAGACAGCCTGGCCACAACTCACACAAACTGCTATAGACAGAAGACACTCGGATCACTGCCCAATTATATTGATTAATGACAACAAGAATTGGGGTCCAAAGCCTTTTAAAGTCTTGGATGCATGGTTCACACATCCTGAATTTGAGGCTTTTGTAAAGAGTGCATGGGATCAAACTGAAGCAATAGGGACAAGAGGTTATGTACTCTTCCAGAGGCTAAGACAATTGAAGGAGGCACTGAGGAAATGGAATCGTGATGTCTTCTGTGAGATAAACCAGAAGATGAAAGAAGCTGAAATTGTGATGAATGATTTAGACAAAAAAATGGAAATTATGGATTTAACACCCGAGGAGAGGAAATCCAGAAAGGATGCAAGTCTGGAACTGCGAAAACTAGCACAAAGGCTGAGTAGTCTGACTTATCAGAAAGCGAGAAATAAATGGATATTGGAAGGAGATGCAAATACCAGATTCTTTCATGCCTGCTTGAAAGCTAACAGAGCAAAAAATACCATACATGGGATGAACATAAATGGAATGTGGGAAACTGAAGTTCCAGTGGTTAAAAAACATTTACATGAAAGCTTTGCAAAGCATTTTGCAAAGGAGCAGGAACCAAAGCCGAGAGCGCACTGGGATATAAGCAGTAAAGTGACAGAGGCTGAGAATGAACTTCTTATTGCAGAATTCACTGAGGCTGAAGTTATAGCAGCTATGCAGGCATGTGGGAGCAATAAAACTCCAGGACCTGACGGGTTTAACTTCAAGTTCATCAAACACTTCTGGTACTTGTTCAAGAATGACATACTAAGCTTCTATAATGAATTTTGGCATGCGGTGAAGCTAGTTAAGGGCATTAACTCAACTCTGGTGACTCTAGCGCCAAAAAAATCCTCCCCACAGAGTATAAATGATTTCCGTCCTATTTCTATGGTTGGGGCAGTATATAAGATCCTAAGTAAAGTGCTAGCAGGAAGGTTAAGGAAAGTTCTATCACGGATCATTCCTAGAACTCAAACTGGGTTCATACCACGAAGACATATCCTGGACAGTGTGTTGCTAACTATCGAAGTTCTACATGATGCAAAGTCGAAAAGGAAACGTTGTGCACTCCTAAAGCTTGATTTTCAAAAAGCTTTTGACAGTGTCTCATGGACTTATATGTGGGTTCTGATGACAGATATGGGCTTCAGCCATAAATGGCTGTCTTGGATGCAGGAATGTGTTGAATCTGCTCATATGGCAGTTACTGTAAATGGGAGCTCGTGTGGAGAATATAAAATGGGAAGGGGACTAAGGCAAGGGGACTCATTGTCGCCATTGCTATTTGCAGTGGCAGCTACTGGTCTACATGAACTACTAACGAAAGCTACTGAACAGAATTTACTGAAAGGATACAGAATAGGTGGGAATACACTTCCCATTACTCACCAACAATTTGCAGACGATACGATTCTGTTTACAGATGGATCAGAGGCAGACATGAGAGCCATAAAGAGGCTGCTACGAATTTTTGAGATGATCTCTGGTCTCAAAATCAACTATACAAAAAGCAGAATCTTCACAGTGAGACTAGATGCTGCAGGAAGGGATAGGCAAGCAGACATAATGAACTGCAAGACAGCCACTTTGCCATTTACTTATCTGGGAGTGCAAATTGGAGCTAATCAACGTTTGGAGAGAACCTGGAAGCCTGTCCTAGAAGTTATACAAAAGAGACTATCAGGTTGGGATAAAAAGTATCTATCTTTGGGGGGCAGAATAACCTTGATCAAGTCGGTTCTCACCTCCATTCCACTATACTATTTATCAATGTATAAAGCTCCTATGAAGGTTCTGCGAGATATGGAAAGTATGATGAGGAGATTTCTATGGGGGGAGGTGGTGGACGGTCCTCGGAAAATTGCTTGGGTTAAATGGACAAAGATCTGCTGCCCAAAGAATCAAGGTGGGTTGGGTGTGAGAGCTCTAAAACAACTGAATATGGCTCTGTTGGGGAAATGGGGATATAGATTGCTGGTGGAAAATGA
>JAOYMZ010053088.1:0-13787 GCA_025802335.1 Pinguicula primuliflora | reverse complement strand
TCACTTGTGCACTAATTCTCACCCCAAATCCTTCGAGAGTCGACCCGGGACTTCTTTACTCTCTATACGAGTCTAGAATTGTTTTGGTATTATAAATGTAAATTTGGTAGGATTGTGTTACTCAAATAATTCACATCAAGAAGTCGGGTGGCGGAGGTGGGTCGGCCCCCGGCCGCCCAACGACTTTTCCGACTAGTCGGCCGACCAGCCCAACCCCTTCCCCCTATTTTTTTATCAAAAAAATATATAAAAAAGGTTTAACAAAAATAGAATACAAAAATAAACTAAAAAAGAAGTCAAAGTTTTGCAAAATAATATTCAAATAGTTTAGATAACAAATTTCATCATTAATCTCCATAGGTAGTCCTTCTTTTTCGTCAGCCTCGGTCTCACTCTCAGCTTCATGATCTGACTCAAACTTTTCATTCGTTAGTTGTGTTAGGTTAGAACATTTTTTGGTTAGTTGCGTTAGGTTAGAACATTTTTTGGTTAGTTGCGTTAGGTTAGAACCTTTTTTGTGTTAGTTGCGTTAGGTTAGAACTTGAACCGTACAAAAATATGAAATTGGACCATTTTATAAGAAAAAGGAAGAGAAAATATTAGGCCCAAAAAGGGGTGCCAACGAGGTTTAGGCCAACTAGTCAAGCAACTTATCGCCGGGGTGGCCGACTTCTCGAACACTGATGGTGAAAGACAATAAAATGGGGAGGATGCTCCTACAAGGACCTATTGTCAACGGGTTGTATCCAGTGGACCTGTCGAATACTGCCAATCTTAAACGTGCTTTGACGGGTATGGCTGGTGTGAAGACATCATTTAATCATTGGCATGAACGATTAGATCACTCTGCTGCTCTTATAGTTAGTCGTTTAGTTCAAACTAATAAATTTCCTGTCTTAGGCTCTAGTTGTTTAGCTTTTTATAAAGTGTGTCAATTAGGAAAAAATAAACAGTTTCCATATTCTTCGCCTGAACGATTCTCTAGTTTTTATTTACTTCAAAGCACTCGTTGAAAACCAATTTTCTAGAAAAATTAAACAATTTTAAAGTGATGGTGGTTGGGAGTATGCAGTGGCGGATCCTGGAGTCAAACCAAGGAGGTGCGCTTCACATAGGGGTGTGTATCCTGAGGGTATTCCGAGATCAAACTAGGGGGTGCGATGGGGTGCAAGTCCAAGTATAAAATTTTTTTAGGGGGTGCGCTTGCACCCCCACCGCCACTAAAGGGTCCGCTACTGGGAGTACGTGTCTACTACATTTAAATCTTTCTTGACAAAGCACGGAATAATGCACCAAATATCATGTCCTCACACATCACAACAGAATGGAGTAGCAGCAGACATGAGTCTATGTCTATTGTCTAGGGCACACCCGCCTCGCACCTATTGGCCTTATGCTATGTTTACCACTAATTATAACATTAATCGATTGCTTACACCTTTACTTGATTATGATAGTCCATTCTCGCTATTCTATGGTCTAATTCCTTATTACTCACTATTTAGAGTCTTTGGGTGTGCATGCTATCTTCTATTACGTCCCTTTAACACAATGAAGTTTATGTATCGTAGTAAAAAATGTACGTTTTTGGGATAAAACACCAAACACAAAGGATATAAATGCTACAAACCCATAACTAAACGTGTTTACATATCCTACAATATCATATTTGATGAGGAGAGTTTCTTGGGTATCCCAAATACAGCTCCTGGCACAACTTTTTATGGAGAGTCTGCACCTAGCGTGTCGTGCTCCTCAAGTATCCCTATTTTGCCTTTACATGTTACACACTTACCTTTGTATTCTTTGGTTTCAGATCCTATACCATCCGTCAGTCCCGACGCAGCTGGTGGTATGCCGTCAGGCCTTGACCCATCTGTTGTTGCGCCGCTACTGATGGATGACACACGGTTGTCCTCTATTCCAGACATGCCACGTGGCTCATCGGATGACTTAACCCCCTTACCGAGCTAACTCTCGAGACACTAGGTGGTATGTCTTCGGGCCCTGACCCATCTGCTAACTCAGGACCAGGCCTGCGTACAGAGCCGTTAAGTGATTTGGATATGCCGAGTGACACCTTAGGTATGGAGGTTTCTTGTCCCTCTCACTCCGTGCCACCAGAGTCTAGTCATCATATTATTCCACACAACTCATCACGTCCTGTTACTCGGAGTAAAATTGGATCTCTCAAACTCAAGTCTTTCTATGATTTCCATATGTACTTTGCATCCTAGTATCCTGTATAGGCTCTGACCAATATGTAAATTCCTCGAGAACCTACCACGTACTTACAGGCCATGTCCTCTCTAGAATTGTATGCTGCTATGAAGGAGGAATATGATGCATTGATTGCTAATTCCACTTGGTCTCTCTACCCCGGACCCGCAAGTCATAATATTATTCAGAACAAATGGGTCTACAAGATCAAAAACAAATCAGATGGCTCTATCGAAAGATATAAGGCTCGATTGGTGGCACGTGGATTTGAAAAAATATATGGTCTCGACTACGAGGAGATGTTCAGCCCAGTCATTAAACCTTCCACCATTCGCATACTGCTATGCTTGTTAATACAGTTCAGCTGGTCTGTTCGCCAGCTTGATGTCTTAAATGCCTTTTTGAATAGTGTTCTTATGGAGGAGGTGTATATGGAGCAGCAAGTAGGATTTTTCTCAGAAGCTCATCCAGATTATGTTTGTCGCTTGCATTAAGCTCTTTATGGTCTTCGGCAGGCTCCCCGGACATGGTATGTCCAGTTATCTAACAGTCTTCTTGCGTATGGCTTTCATTGTTCCCAGCTGGATACGTCCTTATTCACACTTCATCAGTCTGATGTTCATGTCTATGTTCTTGTGTACGTTGATGATATCTTGATTACTGGAACACACCAGCACCTGATCGATGCGCTAGTCAGATACCTCCAGGCTCAAATTAAGTTTCGTGATATGGAAGAGCTCAGCTACTTCTTGGGGATGCATGTGATTAGAGACACCACAGGGCTTCATATTATGCAGAGCAAGTACATATATGAGTTATTGGAGAAAACCAAGATGCTAGGAGCAAAGCCAATGCAATTGCCCTCGTCCACTGACACTCGAGCCATGGATTTGACAGGGGACCCTCTATCACACGCAAGAATTACTCTCTACCGGAGTACAGTAGGAGCTCTTCAATACTACACTCTCACTCGACCAGAGATTGCCTTTCAGGTTAATCAGCTTAGTCAATATCTCCAGCAGCCTCTTTCGTGTCACTGACAAGCAGTCAAGCGCATTCTTCTTTATCTCAAGGGGTCCATCAGTCATGGTCTTTAATTTACCAAATTAGCTTCACCTACTCTTACACTTGAAGCATTTTGTGATGCTGATTGGGCAGGGGATAGACAAGATCGTCGGTCTACTTCAGATTTTGGTGTTTTCTTGGGGTCCAATTTGATAGCCTAGACAACAAAGAAGCAGAATTTGGTAGCTTGGTCGAGTACCGAAGCCGAGTATCGATCCTTAGCTCTACTACATCTGATCTATATTGGACTCGAATGATGTTGGAAAATCTACACATAGTTTGGTCTCACACTCCTGTGATAACTTGGGTGCCATGTCTCTATTATTGAACCCTGTCTTTCATGCTCAAACAAAGCATATCGAAGTTGACTACTACTTTGTTCGTGAAAAAGTGCAGAATAAGGACATTCAGCTCAAGTACATCCGTACTAAGGATCAGGTCGCCGACATCTTTACTAAACAATTGGGCACTTCTTAATTTTTGGATCTAAGAGACAAGCTAACGGTTCGTTCCGTACCCATTAGCTTGAGGAGAGGTGTTAAGAAAATCAAGGATTCTCAATCAAGGGAAGATTCAGTCAATGATGCACAACTGTAAATTAGATAAGAATGGAAAGATTGTATAGATATACATGATAGGGAATTCGAACGATCTAGGACACTAGAACTTGGTCTATATAATGTTGTACAAGATTATGAACAAAGTAAGAAATACATCTTAGGTTTTCTGCAGTTCATACAGTTTCTTTCACTTTATACTATATGAACCGGAGGTAAATAAGATCAAATTTGCTTGTTATGGATATCAGATACTTGTCTCGATAAGATTTGGTTAATTTTTAATTTTTATGCATTCACATTTATTATTTATTATTTTTAATCATTTAAATTTATTTATAAATTAATATATTTTAAAAAATAATTATAATAAATAAAACAAATTTATATAAGTGGTTGCCCAGACCACCCCACTCTTTCTTGCTTAATTATTATACATGTATCATGCTCCTTGCTCGTCCATCCATTATTGCGGAGCCTTTAAATCAACAATATCAAAATAATTTTAAACCGCTGACAGCGCTCCGCCGGCCACCACTGGTGTCACGATATACATTACGTATGAAAAAATCCTGTTATTCTTTACAACGTCCCAAGAGTGAGTGCTCACCAGCACCACCCCTTGAGCCAAGCAAAACGAACCCGTTCCTCCGACAATCGTCACAACTCGAACCGGTGGGGTGCATGGTTGTCTCCCCACGATGCTGATGGAGCTTCCTGCGTAGTCCCCGGCCGTGAAAATCATGTTCATAGTCATGGTTGTTGGGTGTGGGTTCATAATCCAGCCCGAGTCAAGGCCCAAAGAAGGAGTATTCCTATCCCTACTCTTATTTCCTTTATATTTTTACAATTGCACGCACGATGCACTGTTTATTTTAAGCACATCACACACAATGACAATCCCGAAGATATAAGCCGGATGATGTAAATCATTTAGAGTCTAAACCTTCGAGTTTTATTATGACTCAATAGAATTGTCAACCGGGTTATATGTAACGTAACTTGGAAGTTGAAATTCTTATACTCGGAGAAATATTTTGTTGACCTCAATTCACAGTTATCGGTTCTTGGGCTAAATATACTCTCTAGGCCGAATTCCATTTATTTTTTACATTTATGTTCTATGGTTCATTGCTCCCTGTATTGGCCTGGCACGATTCATCTATTCCTATCTTTATTTTTCCTCAGGCCCAATAGCACCTTATTTTTCCCTGGCCCATATCTATTATGTACAGATTCCTTAACCCTACTCTCGGTCGCCACACTTGGATATTTTTCACTCTCTTTCTATATCTCTCTCTCGCTGTAATCTCTCTCTCGCTGTAATCTCTCGATACAGAAATCCTAGTTATCTCTCTGTCATTCTCGAGCATTTTTTGGCTCAGTTCATACAGCTCCTTGCTGTTCTTCGTCCAGATCTGGACTCCACACCACTTTCTCCCACTTTGAACCGTTTAATCGGTGATATTGAGTTGTTGACGAAGTTTTCTTCGAGGCCAATTAACTGACGGCTTGCGTTCCTGACTGAGTTTTTCGGTTCACGCGTTCGATTGCTCCACAAATCTTCTCATTAGAAAACAAGATTTCGTATACATATTCTCATTTCGTTATATTCGATTATTTTCTGAAATTGAGAATACTGACCTTCGGTTTTTTGTGTTCTTGTTGACAGATCCGGGAAGATCATCTCCTACAAGTGGTATCAGAGTCAGGTTCCACCGAATCTGTTCTCGACTCGTCGTTCTGAAAGTTTTAATCGGTTGAAAACCGGTTGAATCGTGTTATCTGTTGTCTTAATCGGTGGATTTGTATTTTTATCGGTAGATCTGTTAAATATTGATAAATTGTGAGATCTGTTATATTTTCTGTCGGCTGAATATCATTGCATGCGACATATCTGCTATCACTGAAGCTAGATACGCGATTCTGTTTGTGAAAAACTCATAGATATCATCTGTAGGGAGCATTTCGTTGGCTGAAACTGTTTTTAGTGCAGTCATAATTTCTGAAAATTGGAGCTGTCTGTAATTGTGATAATCTGTGAAATATTTTGCCTAATTCTGCTGCGCATTAATTTCACAAATACGTGTATTTCACAAATACACGTATTTGTGAAATATTCGTGGATTTTTGATTGTGGTGCTACTGACACTATCACCTATGATTTGTCCAGTATTGTTCCTATGCAGGAATCTTGCAAAAAGGTGGTCCAAACGGCGAATGGTGAATTTGCTCCTGTGAAAGGAGCAGGGATTATCGAAATCTCTTCATCAATGAAGCTTTCAAATTGCTTATATGTTCCCTCACTATCATACAAGATATTGTTTATTAGCCATGTCTCGAAAGAACTCGACCGTGTAGTAATGATGTATCCCACTTTATGTATTTTATAGGATATCCGTTCGGGGCATATAATTGGGCGTGACACTGATAGGGATGGATTGTACTATGTCGATGAAGTGGTTTCGATAGGAAGGACACTCTTGGCTCAAGGCTCAACTACCTCAAAGAGTTGGCTATGGTACCAACGTCTTGGTCATCCTTCCCATCAATATCTTCTTCGATTATTTCCTAATTATTCTATCGCTCCTTTTCATTGTGAGACATGTGTTCCATCAAAAAGTCATAGACAACCTAATTTTCAGTCAAACACTCGTGTTCCTCATATTTTCTCTTTAATACATTCTGATGTTTGGGGTCCTGCTCTGTGTGTTAGGGAGCAGAGTATTCCATACTTTGTCCCATTTTTTGATAATTTTTCTAGAATGACATGGGTGTATTTTCTAAAAAATAAATCTGAGGTGTTTGATCGGTCCATTCAGTTTTATCGTATGATATCTACTCAGTTTAAGACAAATATTCAAATTCTTTGATGCGACAATGGGGGAGAGTATGTGAATCAAAACCCAACCCAACCCAACCAAACATACTGAGTAAATCTCGCCATTAGGCAGGGTTTGGAGAGGGTAGGATATACGCAATCATACCCTCACCCACAACAAGATGGGGAGATTGTTTCCGTGGAGAACCATAGCTCGAAAAAATAAAATAAAAAATAAAATAAAATAAAAATAAATAAATAATAATAATTAAAATAATAAAATAATAAAAAGGATAAACAAGTATAAATGAAATAGCTACTTACCCCAACCTTGCACTCCGTACATACCGAAATAAATGAATGCTTACGCAAATAACGATCAAACTAAATAACTAAATACTTATCAGGCTAGAGATCAATAAGGAAATAACTACTCTATATAGTCTTATGTATCTTTAACCGTAATATGGCATCTCCAACCGTCCTATCAATAAATGAAAATATTTTGTTCTAAAAATGGGCTATTACACTAGACTACATGCTCTTACACCCCACAACAGAATGGGGTAGCAGAGCGAAAGAATCATTTTCTGCTTGAAATTACAAGGGCACTAATGCTTGAATCTCGTGTTCCTTCAAGTTTCTGGCCTGAAGCTGTGTCTACCGCTACATGTTTAGCCAATCATCTTCCTACTCATGTACTGAACTTTCGAACTCCTATACAAACCTTTTCTGAAAAATCCAAAATTCCTCCGCCTTTGTCCTTATCTCCTCAAGTAATTGGATGTTCTGTCTATGTTCATATACCCAAAGTAAATAGGTCAAGGTTTGATCCTTGTGCTGAGAAGTGTATATTTGTGGGATATGGTACATCCCATAAAGGTTATCGATGTTATAACCCAGTCACTCATCATATGTTTGTCACAATGGATTGTGATTTTTCGAGACAGAGTATTATTATGATCCTATGCCATCAAGGGCTCAAGGGGAGAGTAGATGTGATTCCCTTGATTGGCTTAATAAGTCATCTTGCAACAAGTCGCCATATTCTACGACTGTGTTACACACGCAGTCGCCAACTACCGATTCATCCACTTTCCTATCCACATTATCTCATGTGTCTCCTGCACGAATGCTACCTGATCCGACCCAGGAGTTGAGTAGACCACCTGATCTGGCTCACAATGACGTCATAGTACATCCAGATCTCGAAGAGCAACCACAAGTCTTCTCAAGCAGAGATTCCGGTAAGTACACTATCTTCCGAGCCTCTGATTCATTCTACGGATGTTATGGAAACTGACCATGATGCAGGACATGTGAGCTCGATCACCCCGAGATACGTGTTACCGGATCGTGTTAATAGAGGAGTTGCCACAAAGAAGTTCACTCCTGATCATGATACAAAGACTCAAAAAACTCTATTGCTGATGTCGAGAGGGGGAGTATGTCGGAGACTACTCTGGCCTTTGCTGTTGCTATATATAGTTAGGATATTCCTCACAATGAGATTGAAGCCATGAAGAGTCCTGAGTGGAGACGTGCAGTGGAAGCTGAAGTGGGTAAAGTATGAATTGCCTCCAGAACAAAGATCTGTTGGCTGCCGATGGGTCTATACAATAAAAAGGAAAGCTGATGACACCGTGGAAAGATTTAAAGCAATGCTGGTTGTGAAAGGATACGCCTACACCTATGGGGTGGATTATGACGTTCTCTCCTATGGCTAAACTTGATTCTCTGATGGTTCTTTTTTCGATGGTAGCAGACTTGAATTGGAATCTTCACTAGTTTGATATGAAGAATGCTTTTCTACATGGTGATTTAAGTGAGGAGGTGTATATGGAGGGACTGCTAGGTTACTCTAATGATTTTCGTCCTCGAAAAGTGTGTAGATAAAAGAAAGCTCTGTATGGGCTTAAGCAGTCACCCCGAGCTTGGTTTGGTAGGTTCACAATTTCTATGAAGAAATATAGATATGCTTAGAGTAATTCCGACCACAGCTTATTTCTTGGAGCGTCGAGATCAGGGCATCACCTGCCTTATTATCTATGTGGATGACATGTTCATCATAGGAGACGATGTTGATCAGATTGAAGAACTGAGAAGGAACTTATTCAAAGAATTCGAAATGAAAGATCTAGGAATGCTGAAGTATTTCATTGGTATTGAGGTGATGAGGTCGAAATCTGGTGTGTATATATTTCAGAGGAAGTATGTTCTGGATCTCTTTGCTGAGATTGGGTTGCTTGAGTGTAAGCCAACAGATACTCCTATGATGCTGAATCATGGTTTGAAGATGGTAGAAGGAGTTGAGCTCGCAGACAAAGGGAGATATCAACACTTGGTTGGCAAACTTATCTATTTGGCCCATACACACCCAGACATCGCCTATGCAGTTGGGGTTGTGAATCAATTTATGCATAACCCACAAAGAGACCATATGGAAGCTGCCTTAAGAATCTTGTGGTACTTGAAAGGATTCCCTGATACTGGAGTCCTCTGTGGCCGACATGGACATTTAGAGAAAGAAGCCTATACAGATGCTGATTAGGCAGGCAGCCCAGTGGATCGATGATCTACTTCTGGTATTTTACCTTTGTAGGAGGTAATGTTGTGACATGGAGGAGCATGACGAAGAAGGTGGTTGCTAGATCAAGTGTAGAGGACGAGTTTCGAGGTATTGCTTGAGGTGTGACAAGAATTTTGTGGTTGGTGAAGTTGATGACAGAACTTGGTTATCCTCCCAAGCAGGTATGTCCTTTGATGTGTGATAACAAGGCTGCCATACACATCTCCAAAAATCTAGCTCAACATGACCGAACTAAACATGTCGAGATTGATCGTCACTTCATCAAGGAAAAACTTGAAGGCAAGGTCGTGACATTAACTTTAGCCCAATCAGAAGATCAGCTGGCAGACATCCTGACCAAAGCTGTGATTGGTCGAATATTCCATGATACTTCATTCAAGTTAGGTGTTGGTCATCACACAACAAACTTGAGGATGAGTGTTACAAAAAGTTAATGAAATAATGCATTGCCCTCAATAATGCATCTATCCTACCTAAGGTAGGATAGCAAAGAAGTCATGCAATCCCATAATTTAAGGGATTGCAAGGACTTTCATTGTAAAGGATTTATTGCTACGGGATAAGTGAATGGCTAAGGGATCCAATTTCCTGTCTCAAGGGTATTTAAGACTCTGCAGTATAGACAATATGAATGCTGTAAATTTGTAAATTTTTTTGGTGGAAAAATATATTTTTTGCTTATAAAAAAAACTAATCCTATGAACAGGGAGCACTTCGTATGGTTAGTCTTGGTGTGGACAGTTTTCCCTTCGTGTGGACAATTTTTTCGTAGAACCATCCGTTTTTGAAATTGATCGCATTGTTGGAAAGCTTATATTTTTTAGATGAAGATCCATATGCTTTTGTTCGGTTTCCGGCGACTTCATCGCCGGAAATTTTTAAAACCCTATTTAGGACTACTTAACCAAAGGGGAAATGTGAACCCTCCATTAAACGGTGATAACGTCGTCGAAATTGGAACAAAGCATATGGATTTTCATCTAAAAAATATAAGCTTTCCAACGGTGCGATCAATTTCGAAAACGGATGGTTCTACAAAAAAATTGTCCACACGAAGGGAAAAACTGCCCACACCAAGCTGACCATACGAAGCTGGTCCCCTATGAACAAACCCCGACGAAGTTGACAAAAGATGATGGAGATAAGAAATATTACACCAAGGCTTCAATTTTCATATTAATGCTTGCTCTGCCGAAGAGAATGCTCAAGACCAGAACCAGATTCCTCCGTGATATGGTGGTTAGTTGGTTCACCCGTAGAGGACTTCAACAACAATGATCATAATTATTCTTATGAGTGGTACTTGTGACATTTGCAGCTTCTGGCGTGATTTGTATCTCCCTCGAGTACCAGGGAATATTCCCAAAGACATTGAAAGAGGTAGTAGATCTGTAGATAGATAATTATGTTTGTTGGATAATCTCAATTATTGGGTGTGTAGGCACATATACAATAATTGTAAAATGAGGCTAGCTGAGTGTCGTATTCTTTCTTTTTACCAGGTTTTTCTCCGTCCCCAGGAGGTTTGCCGAAAACATTTTAAGGAGGCGTGATGATTTACCCTCTTCACTAGAGATTCGGATGAGTAGGATTCATTCTCAAACAAATCCAAACCATTAGCTTTCGTTTATCATAGTTTTTTTTCACTCGAGAGTAGAACATCACTAGGTATTTTCGCCGTTTTTTTGTTACTTTTTGTTTTTAGGGTTCGAAACTATACTTAGTGCACTTTATGAAAGAATTTGAGACAAATTTAAAGGAAGGTAAAACTGTTTTTGATACTTTGCTTGAGATCATTACAATAGCTATATAGACAGATTCCAATGCTATCTATGGTATGATTTTTCCTATTGTATTTACATTCAATTCTTTCCATATTTATTTACATCAAATTACTGCTGATTGAGGTTCCTTGATTTCCTCTCTGATTGAACAGCTTTCCTTTTTTCTTAACACTTCCCGTCAAGCTAACGGGTAGTTCACAGACCGTTAGCTTGTCGCGCAGTTCCAGAAAATGAGAGGTACCCAACCATTTGGTGAAGATGTCCGCAATCTGTTCTTTAGTGGGCATGTACTTTAGCTGAATGCCTTTATTTTGTACTTTCTCACAAACAAAGTGATAGTCAACTTTAATATGCTTGGTTCGAGCATGAAAGACCGAGTTTGAGGCTAGAGACATGGCACCCAGGTTGTCGCACCAGATGACCGGAATATGAGGTAGAACTACGTGCAGGTCTTTCAGCATCATTTGAGTCCAATACAGATAAGCTGTAGTATGAGCTAAGGATCGATACTCGGCTTCGATACTCAACCGAGCTACCACATTCTGCTTCTTCGCTGTCCACGATATCAGATTGGTTCCTAAGTATAAACCAAAACCAGAAGTAGACCGATGATCTTGTCTATCCCCTGCCCAAGCAGCATCACAAAATGCTTCTAGTGTAAGAGTAGGTGACACTGATTTGGTAAACAGAAGACCATGACTGATGGATCCCTTGAGATAATGAAGTATGTGCTTGACTGCTTGCCAGTAATAGGAGAGAGGCTGTTGGAGATATTGACACAACTGATTAACTTGGAAGGAAATCTCTGGTCGAGTGAGTGTGCAATATTGAAGAGCTCTGACCGTACTTCGATAAACAGTGATCTCTGTGGATGAGAGCAGATTGCCTATTAAGTTCATGGCTCGAGTATCTGTGGATGAGGGCGACCGTATAGGCTTCGATCATAGCATTTTGGTTTTCTCGAGTAACTCATTAATGTACTTGCTCTGTCGAATATGAAGTCCAGTGGTGTCTCTAGTCACATCCATCCATAAGAAGTAGCTGAGCTCTCCCATATCATGAAGTTTGAACCAGGCTTGGAGGTATCTGACAAGCTCATCGATTAAATGCTGGTGAGTACCAGTAATCAATATATCGTCGACGTATACAAGAACATAGACATGAGCGTCAGACTTATGATATGTGAACAAGGATGTATCCAGCTGAGAACACTGATAGCCATACGAGAGGAGACTGTTGGATAACTGAACATACCATGCCAGTGGAGCCTGCCGAAGACCATAAAGTGCTTTATGCAAGCGACACACATAATCGGGATGAGCAGCTGAGACAAAGCCTACGGGTTGCTCCATGTACACCTCCTCCACTAAAACACTATTCAAGAAAGCATTGGAAACATCGAGTTGACGAATAGACCAACTAAACTGTACTGACAGGCAGAGCAGTATGCGTTAGTGGAAGGTTTGATAACTGGGCTGGACGTCTCCTCGTAGTCTAGACCATAGGTTTGTTCAAAACCACGTGCCACTAATCGAGCCTTATATCTCTCAATCGAGCCATATCACTTGGTTTTGATCTTATAGACCCACTTGTTCTGAATAATATTGTGATTGGTAGGTATGGGACAGAGAGACCAAATGGAATTAGCAATCAATGCATCATATTCCTCTTTCATAGCAACGTACCATTCCGGAGATAACTTGGCTTGTAGATATGTGGAAGGTTATCGAGGTATCTGCACACTGGTCAGAGCACATACAGGGTACTTGGATGCAAAATACATATGAAAGTCAGAAAAGGACTTAGGTTTGAGTGACCCGGTTTGACTCTGAGTAACAGGATGCGATGTGTTGTGGGGAATGATATGACTACTAAACTCAAGTGACAAGGCTGGAGAAAAGTTAGAACCTTCCGTACCTGATAGGTCACGCGGCACATCTAGATCACCTAACTGCCCTAGACACAGGTCTGATCCCAAGTCAGCAGATGGGTCAAGGCTCGAGGACATACCACATGTCGTCTCGGTATGAGGCTCGGTTGGGGTGGTGAGGTCCTCCGAGGTGCCACGTGGCAAATCTGACACGAAGGATAACTATGAGCCATCCGTCAGCATCGGTGCAGTAGTAGATGGGTCAAGGCTGGATGGCATACCACGAGCTGTGACGGGGCTGATGGATGGCACACGATCTAACACTGGAGACGATGAAGGTATATGTGCAACACGTGTTGGTGAAGTTTGGATACCTACAAATAGTGGTACAGCAGGTGCATTTGTCAGTACCGGCACAGTAACAGGTAGGTTAAGGCCTAATGGGATACCACCAGCTGGGATGGTACTGACAGAGGGCAAACGATCTAACACTGTAGATGAGGATAAAGGTGCAACATGTATAGGCGAAATATGGATACCTGGGGAAGGTGACATAACAGATACTGACGCTCCTCCAGATGCTGTGCTAGAGGCTGTATCAGGAATACCCAAAAAATGCTCCTCATCAAAGATGATGTTGTGGGATATGTAAACACATTTTGTGATAGGTTCATAGCATTTATATCCTTTTTGTTGGATGCTATATCCCAAAAACACGCACTTCTTACTACGGTACATAAACTTCATAGTGTTATATGGGAGTAACAAAGGATAACATGCACACCAAAAAAACTTAAACAGTGAATGATAAGCACCTAATTAGGGCTTATTTCATGCTACATTTTAGTCCATTTCATGCCCTAAACACCAAGATTTAAGC
>JAOYMZ010053077.1:0-13790 GCA_025802335.1 Pinguicula primuliflora | reverse complement strand
CCACCCACCCACACATGTGATCTTGTCCCGAAATTAAATTGATCAAATTGCATCCTATTTATCTGTAATTAAAAGGAACACCTTGTAAATAATAATTGCTAACAAGTCTTAGATGGGTTCAAATTTAAATTTGGGACCCTAATGTTTAGAGTAATCACGTAAACATTAAATTTTGAGTTCACATCTTGATCCTCATATTTTGGGATACTCTTGTTTGTGGTCCCTTTTTTTGGTTAGATTGGTCAAGTTTTTTTTAGGTTGCAAAACACAATCGACAGCCACAAGCTATGAAGAAGCGGGAGTTGCAAACATGACTTAATGCATCATCGTCTTTAGGGATTGCAAGTTAGCTCGGCAGTTCTGGCAATCAGCAGCACACAAACTTCCATCTGCTTTCTGGTTTAGTACAACTTTTCTTGATTGGTTTAGTTGGAATATGTCTCCTTCGCTTGATGGTTTTAATTGGCAGGTCTACTTCGTCATTACAGTTTGGAAGATATGGAATATGCGCAATGAAGAAGTTTTCCAGAATAAAAAGCACATGTTACAGGGCAATTGTCCAATCAAGCTACCAAGCCACAATAAGAGCCTTCAAACTTCTAACGTGTCAACAACAAACTACATCTCGAGCACTACAAGGCCTACCAGTATGCACTCCCATCCATCTTGCTAGGGAAACGGCATCCTTTTCCTTCTTGATGAACGTAGATGCTGCTGTGAACAAATCATCTGCTGAAGGATGCTGACCAGAGGTGGATCGTTGGTTTTGCTTGGAAGACCAATCCGTGCACGGTAGTTGAAGCAGGGCTCCTTGCGATCATGCAGGAGATGAAGATCATCGCTCATCTCGGCATCACAAATGTGGTCTTACTAACCGACAATTTAAAAGCACTGAACTTTTTTTTTGCAAATTTAAGATTTTATTGCAAATAATAGAGTTTGGTGCAAGCACCTACATGATCCTCCCGACCCTTCTATCTAATTGACTTTGAATGGTATAGGCCCACCTTCTTAAAACCTCTCTTCGGTAAACCCCAGGAAGGAAAAATCCTAAGAGAGGAAAGAGTATGACGCTTTATACCATCCCTTACAAAACAAGCTAATAAAAATAGAAGCCTCCAAAGTTCCAGGTGCTGGTTAAACATTCCCCGGTCTCTTCCTCCTCTAGAAAGTGTTGAATGCATCCTTATGGAGCTGTTATTTGATCTCATCTGGCGGCTGCTCGTTGATGATTAATCTGTCATGGCTTTGGACGCTTTCTTGTTTTGCTAGGATATCTGCAACTTGATTTAATTCTCTATTGCAGTGTTGTATGTTGCAATACTGGAATTTTGTCTGCAAATCTCGAATTTTGTCCCCTGTCTACCGAATTCTCCATGGAGCTGGAGTTACCTGCAAAATAGCATTGACTAAAACCAAAGAGTCAGAATTTACAGTGATGTTTTGGAAGTTGTTTTGGATGGCCAGTTCCAATCAAGTTTTCAGAGCTTCTGATTCAGCTTGAATGGGCTGTTCACAGCAGATTTTTGAATAGTAGGATAGTCTATGTGTTTCGTGCGCATCTCTGAATATGCCCCCCACACCTGTTGATAGTCGAGTTGTGCTGCCATCTATATTGAGTTTAAGGAGAGGGCTCATAGGTGGTTCCCAGTGAATAGGTTGGCAGATTGTTGGGTTGGCATTCCTTAAGGGGATATGAAGTGTATCCAGAAGGAGTTTCCCCTGTGTGTGTGCAGGCAAACAATAATTCCCAGATTGCAGGATGTCACGTAGCAGATTCTGGCATGAATATATGACTACTTCTTTCCACAATTTTGAGGATCCAAAACGAATTTTGCATCTCAACTTCCAAATCTCCCAGCATATAATTATAGGTAAGGTTTTACGGATAAAACTAGTGGTCCTGTCACTACAGCCCACGAGCCATCTATCTATTCTGTGTGCTAGAGATGTTGGAGCATAATCCATGTGCATGAGCTTCTCAAAGTGAGACCAAACATGGACTGCCAATTCTCCTGCAGATAACAGGTGATTCATGGTTTCACGTTCTCCCTTTTTCTCACAGCAGGAACATCTTGAGGTCAATTGTATCCCTTTTTTTGTAGTTTATCATCAACCGGGAGTATGTGGTGCAGAACTTTCCACATAAAGATGCTAATTTTCGGAGGAATGCTTTTATCCCACATCCATTTAAAACTGATGTTGGAATCTGGTCTCCTTCTGATAATATGCCAAGCTGATTTCACACCGAATGTCCCTTGCGTATTTGGCTTCCAGATTATCTGATCATTTCTATCTTCTAATATTGGAATCTGCTCAATGAAAGGCACAAAGCTATGCTCAATAGAGCTCCTCAACATAGGAGTGTTCCATTTGTAATCTGACCAGAATTCCTCAACTCTCATATGATCTAAGCTATGATGAAGATGCTCTTGCCGTTGAATATTGCCATGCCAGTCATCTTTCACAAAGTTACATTTCCCAGCACCCAGAAACCATAAGGTATGTTTAAGCATCACAGATCGTGCAGATATAAGTCTTTTCCAGCAATGAGAGTCATAAGCTCTAAGAGTAATCACAGTAGGATCTTTGTGAGAACAATATTTTTGCAGCATAAATGTGGACCATAGACAATTGTTTTGCCTAAGTCTCCACCATAGTTTCATACTAAATGTAAACACAATTTCAGATAGTTTCCTGCATCCCAAGCCACCCTCAGATTGAGGCATACATATCTTATCCCAAGATCTCCAATGTAAATTAGCTTTTCCATCAGACCATCCCTAGAAGAAATTAGATATCATCCTATCATTTTACGAAGTATTCCAGCAGGAGGTTCAAGCACCATAAGCAAAAATATAGGCATGCTCAGCAATACATGTTTAATTAGCACTAACCTGCCACCAGGGGAGAGTGAAGAGGCTGTCCATCCATCCAGTTTGGTTTGCAATTTGGATAACAAAGAATTAAACAGGGCTGGAGACTTCCTGCCTGTGTACAATGGGGCTCCCAAATAAGTGGTAGGTAGCGCTTTGCGCAAGAAGCCAGTCCATTGTTGAATGAGTGCTCGTCTGGTAGCAGAGATTTTGGGGGAGATTATGAAGCTACTTTTGTCAATGCTGACCATCTGTCCTGAGAATTGCTCATAGTTTTTGATTGCTCTAATGACTGCATCAAGAGCAAACTTGGAACCGCTGCAGAAAATCAGAATATCATCCGCATAAGCAAGGTGAGAAATAGATGGGCAACCGTGAGGGACACCATATGCAAAGGAGGGACATCGCTTCATTAGTTCTTCTAGACTTCTGCTAAGGACTTCAGTCCCAATAATGAATAGAAGGGGGGACAGGGGATCACCCTGTCTTAAGCCCCTGGATGCTTTGAAATATTCATGTGCCGAGCCTTCAATCAATAGTGAGAACCTACAGTCAGATATGATTCTTCACACTCTATCTATGAATGGTTGTGCAAATCCAAATTTTCTAAGCACTTTGATAAGGAATATCCATGATATTCTGTCGAAAGCCTGTGCCATATCCAATTTCAGATCCATGTTATGCCCTCTGGTTGGTTTTTTAAGGTAGTGTAGCATTTCCTGGGTAAGCAATATATTGTCAGATATATTCCTTCCGGGTACAAATCCACTCTGGTTTGGAGAAATGATAGAAGGCAGGATCTTGCTGAGTCTGGTAGCCAATAGCTTGGAAATGATTTTTCCAATGAAATTGCACGGCTGACTGGTCTGAAATCAGAGCAACGGACTGGTGTAGTGACTTTTGGAATCAGAGCAATTAAAGTGCTTGTATGCACCTTCTAGTTCATTCCCAACAAAGAAAGATGTGACTGCATCAATAATGTCTTTTTTGATGATATCCCAGCATGTTTGGAAGATTAATCCAGTGAAATCATCCACACCAGGAGAACTATCCTTATTCATATCAAAAACTGTGTTTTTGATCTCTTCTTCCGTTGGCCAATCGCATGGCATATTATTCATGTCATTTGTCACAATCTGGGGAATATATTGCTGCCAAGAATCCTCCAGAGAGATCTGCTCTGCAGTGAGGTGTGACTCAAAGTTATTAAGAAGGTCTTTTATTTCTGGGGTGGAGGTTACCCATTGGTCAGCTGCATTCTTCAATTTTGAGATTGAGGATTTTGGTCTCAAGAGTGTAACACTCTTGTGGAAAAATTCAGTGTTCTTATCTCCAACTTGCAACCATTTTATTCTGGAATTTTGTTTCCAAAGCATCTATTCTGCCAGCATATCACGCACATATTGAGCTTTTGCTTTATTCAATGCTTCTCTGTCTTGAGCTAATCCTGAATTATCATATTGAATTTCAAGTGCAGCAACATTGTCTTCAGAAGTTCTGACATTCTGAAAAACATTCCCATAGGTGTCTTTGTTCCAGTCTCGCAGTTTTGCTCTCAGTCTTTTCAATTTGGTAGCCAGCTTTGTTAAACCATTTTGTACCTAAACGGGTTCATTCCAGTTGGTAGATATAAGCTCCTGTAAATTCGGGTGCAACGTCCAAAAATCTTGGAAGATGAATCGGCAGATTTTAGACTCCAATTCTGATGCAGTTTGTATAAGCATGGGGCAGTGATCAGATTGAAGGCGACTCAGATGCTTAATTATGCAAGAATGTATCATTGTAATCCATTTATCCTAGAGTAGGACTCTATCCAGTCTTTCCATTATTTTATCTCTTCCAACCTGATTATTAGACCATGTATATCTGTTTCCTTCATATCCAGCATCCACAAGTTTGCATAAGTTGATAGTGTTCCTGAAGTCATTTACTGCTCCCATATGGATTGGGAGGCCTCCAGCTTTTTCTTCTGGTGATAGGACCACATTGAAATCCCCCCCCCCTAATATGAGGGGATGATGTATCATGCTCAGTTGTTGCACCATATGAGTCCATAAAGGAATTCTTTCTGTTCGGTCACATTTGGCATAAACTCCTCCAATATACAATTCATTCCCTAGGGCCCTGTTTTTACCTTTCAGCAAGAGCAACTGTTCTGAGTCAAAATGTATTTCCGCTTCTCAAGAGTCTTTCCAGAAACACCATATAGAGCTAGCTGAGTTTGAAGCACTAAAGGAGAAGCGAAGCTTTTCATCACTGATTCCAACTGGGAAATATCCTGCAATGAATCCAGAATAATAAAAAACGATAGCTTATGAATTTTAATCAGTTTTTTCAATCTAGCCAGGGTAGGAGGGTTGTTGACTCCCCGAATATTCCAGATCAGAATCTGAAAACTTATTGTTTTGTTGTTTTGGATCTAGTTTCTATGTTGGATGCTTTGTAATAGTCCTTTGGCTTGCGTTTGTAGGATCTTTTCTTTTTTGGAGGCTCCTGGTTTGGATCTAGCCAAGGGTGCGGTTCCTCCACTCCTGTGTCCTTTTCATGATCGGTATCCTCTCAAGATATTACATTCTCTTCATCAGTTTAGTTTTTCTCTTCTGCAGACCATAGACGTGAGAAAGGTTCATCTGTTGGCACTAGAGTGAGTGGGATGTTGAAGAGAGTTTCCTCATCATCCATATTGTCAGCTATTTGACCATGTTCAGCAGTCTCCTCATCCGTTTGCCTGTCTAGTAGGTGATAACCATCATCAGGGATGTCTACATTTGTGCCTACTTCTTTGTCAGTCTCCCTTGGGGATAGTCCCTTTTTCTGTTTTGTTGCCTTCTTAGGTCTTGAATTAGATTTCCTTCGAGCAGGAGTTATGGCCACTCCTGATGATTCTGGGGGATCAGCAGTGGTGGTTTGCTTGGGTAGCTTGCCATCTTCCACAATTTTTGACTTCAATGACTGATTGTTTTTTGCAGCAGTAAGTTCTTCAGGACACAATATTTCCTCATCATTTCCAGCAAGACATGAAAAGGTATTAGCAACTTCAATAGTTTCTCTAATATCAGGAACAAGAGGAGAATTTTGGTTACCTTGGCTAGAGGTTTCAGCTATGTGGATAGCCTCAACCCTCGTATGTGATGGAACTGCTTTAGACTCCACATTTAGTGTCCTAGGTGCAGCGAGGCTTTCTTTTTTGTTGATCTGTCTGTAGACAAATTGTGGCTTGACAGTAGCTTTGGGATTTGCAACCTGAACTCCTTTCTGGCCAGTAGTGATTGGTTGTAGTGTCTGCTTTCCCTCTTGCTGGTTTGTTTTTTTGCTCACTTTATTGGATGTAGGACTTTGCAGTCATCTTGCGTATGTCCTAATCGCATATAGCGTTGACAATAAGAGGGCCTCCTTTCAATATGCAGAGGTTGCCAGAAGTCTTCATGGCCTTCAAATTCCACAAAAACTCTATTCGGAGGGACAGTGAGCAGATTATTTTCAACACATACTCTGGCTAAGCTAGGTTTTATAAGCAGTTCAATTGCTGCATCAATTTGCAGAGGCTTTCCAATGGCACTAGCAATCGAATAGATGACATCCTTTCTATATAAATGCAATGGCAGATTAGGTAACGAAACCCATACAGGTGCAATGTGAGATTTCACATCACTATATGTACAAGGGATTGGATCTAGCTATCCACATAATGAGGACTACATAATCAAGGCTATCAGGTTATATAACCAGTTGTTTAAAGTTGTTGCCGCTGGATTTAAGTGATAAGCCTCTATCCACAACCAGACTGATATTTTGGAAATATTAACAGTGTCCTCAATACTATCTGTTTAAAATCATATGTTGTTTCTGTTTATCCACATGAACCAAGCAATGTTTGCCATAGAACAGAACCCACATGCTTCCCAGTTTTCCACTTGGCAGCTTGCTGAAAGCTCTATAATGGCCCTTCTATCCATGGTTGTAGTTTGAACTTGACCTTATCTGATTTGTTTGTAGCCTGATGCCACTGTGTAACAGCTTGAGGGGTCTTCCATCCGAGAGCTAATTTACTCCACGAACCTTCTAGGGGTGAGCATTCGGAATTCGGAATAGCCTATTTTTCATCCATTCCGAAATTATTTAGGAAACTGAACCGCAATCCCGTTCCGTTCCGTATTTTAATTCTAAATTTCGGAATTCGGAATTCGGAAGTTCCGAAATTTCAAAAAAAAAGAAGAATTTTTTTTCAAAACAAAAGTCTTTTTTTGAACAAAAAATCAGTAAATTATATTTATCTGCCACCGTTTGCACAAACTCAGGAACCGTAGAGTACACCCAAATTAATAATTTCCCACTCAAGTTTTCAGAACAGAATGCTACCTCTAAGATATGACCCTTATTGCAACCAGACTCATACTATCACGTTACACTCAATTTTTTATGATGTTATAACATAGTTACCGAAACCATTAGTGAGAAATTTACATTCTACAGTCCTAGTAATAGTGTGCAACTGCAGGAGCATAAGAAATTTAAAAAGAATAGACGGGTGGCACAATCTGTAAGATTTTAAAAATCATCAGTAAAATACCAAAAATATATATTTGCAGCAAAGCACAAAAAAATGTTGCTTTAAAGTTTCAACGCTAGCATATAAAACAGAGTTGAACCCAACTGAATCTAGAACGTTACTTGTTGTTTGAATTTGGCTTCACTGGGGGCCGGGCGATGGAGACAGGAGACTGAGGCTAAACCGATTAGGTTTTCTAGAAAGTCGAATTGGGAATTGAATAAGTGAAGAAGAAGAATTGAGGACGACATAAGTTATGGACTATGGGCTGGTACATAAAATAATTGGACTGGGCCATAGCCCATAATAAGGAATGATATTTAAAAATTTAAATATTGGCTTAAAAAAATATTTCAGAATTCGGAATTTTGGATTCCGAACTCAAAAACCCGTTCCGAATTATTATTCGGAATCGAAAGCACAACCCGTTCCAATAAAAAAAGATAATTCAAAATTTTGAATCGGGATTTCGAAATTCAAAAATTTCAGAATTCGAAATTCCCGAATTCCGAATGCCCACACCCTTAGAACCTGAAAATCCACACTCACTCACATGAATGGGACCCTGAAAATCCACACCCACTCCACCAAAAATCCACACCCACTCACATGAATGGGACCCTCCCCACACCATTGTATGTGTGTGCGGGTTTGTAAGTGTTTCGTGGGTTTTTCGTGGTGTGGGTTCGTGTAATATATCACACTTGCTTCCATCCACCTTCAAGTATCATCACCTTCTAAGGTTCGACTCAAAAGGGATGAGTGACATTTTTCAGCTATTAAAAGTGCAAATATGGCATTGGGTCCAAGCTCACCATCCTGCCAGCGTTGGGTACTCAATATCAGATTGGATGCAAGGCCGAATATGATATATGCTTGATGCATCCATGTTACAACTGTTTTTCTGATTTTAGACTTTTAGCTTTTTAGACTCTTCATCTTGTTTTACATTCTTACATCTAGACTAGAGCTACAGTTTGTATATACACTGTACAGTTTTTTTTCCTATGCAATAAAGCAATTTCCCTATAAAAAGAGTATCATCACCTTCTTGATGGGGCAAATGATTCTGAAGATGGGTATATCAACTCGTCAGACGGTCCTGTTCTCAAGTTCTCAGCGACCTCCTGAACTCCAGTTTTACAGCCACTGTAGTCACACTTTCAGACAGTACAACTTGCAATGTTATATGTTTGGCTTCAGGTAGTTGATATAGTTCACTATATTGAGTTCTCACAATTTTTTTTGCGTACGAAAATGATATCATTCATTAACTAAAAGAGTAGTTACAAAAGGTTATGTACATTGCTAGTTCAGCCTATCAGTACTGAACCCACGACCTTACTGCTATTGATTTGTTTAAGGAGGTTTAAAGATTGCCAGACAAGGGTGCCGGATCCAATCAGCTATAGTCATCCTTGTCCCTAGTGACTTTCGTCCGTGTGCCTCGTAGAAGTTTTTATAGCTTCTTCCACGTCCACGATTCCTTCATTATCAAATTTCACTCCGTTTCTTTCTTTCCATATGTACCACACCGTGGCTTGCCAAATAGATTTTCAGATTTCCTTACCCGTGCGTCCTCTGAGCAGACTCATTCAGTACTTCCAGCCCGAACCAGGAGTATATAGCTGTCCATATTTCTTTCGAGTGCTCAAAACTAAAGAAGAGGTGAGATGTTGTTTCCTCCTATATCGCACACCAGATGCATAATGATTCAGCTGCGGTGAAAGGTATCCCTCTCTTTGCTAAATTGTCGACAGTTTGCACTCTTCCGTGCAGGATTCTCCAAGCAAATATTTGCACTCTTCGTGGTGCCAGTTTCCCCCATGATGCTGTTGTTTCTGGTTTTGCTGGTTCCTATTGTATCTCTGCTTGCCTGTATGCGTCGTAGGCTGAAGATGTAGAGAACAATCCCGTAGCAGATGCAGTCCATCTCAGGCTATCCTTTTGTCCTTGCTCCAGCTTATACTCTGCTATCTTCGCTTTCAGGATTTCCAGACTGAGTTGTTCTCATTGCCTTAGAGGTCTTCTGGATAGGATATTCCAGTGTGCAACTCCTTGTGCTTCCGAGTAGAAGTCAGATACCCGAGCTTCCTTTGATGCCGTGATGCAGTATAGGTCAAGGTATGCAGCAGATAACAGTCCTTCTTGCGTCCAGTTTGAGTTCCAAAATAGAAGAGAGTTTCCTAAAGCTATTTTCCTTTCCTCAATATCTGTTATTGAGTTGTAACAGTGTATGTTCAAAATATCACCAGGATAATTTTCTTAAAAAAATTGATGGCAACATTACATCACACACTCCATATCTTAATAAAATAATAATAGTAGTATAAAATAAAATAAAATAAAATAAAATAAAATAAAATAAAAGTATACGTAGGTGTAATTTAAAAATAATAATATCAAAACTAAAATAAAAAACTCCAAAGGAAGAACCCGGAACACACACTGAAAGCAGCGGCCAGAATGGCGCTGCCCCTGCCACCCACCACCCTTAAGACGCCACTGTTTGAAGAATCCTCGTCCGCCGCCGCCTCATCGTCGGCGGAAGGTCCCGGAGCGTCGGCAGCATTCCGAGCCTTCGATTTTGCCGCCTTCGGACCCTGGGCCGCTGCCGCCTTGAACAATTCCGGGGGCAATAAAACCTTGTCGATCTTATACACCGCCAACGGGTCCGCGTCGATTAGGGTACCTTTTATCGTCGCCGTCACGACTTTGGTCTCGACCTTCACGTCCTCGCCATCGTTCTGCACCGTGAAATCATACTTGTTGCCCCCCTCCGTAGCCAGGGTGTTCATCAATCCGTTGCTAGATCTGAGCATTCCGAGGGAATTGTACACCGGCACGCCGTGGAATAGGAGCAGAGACGTTTTCCCCTCCGCCGTGAGGTTATCGTACCTCGATTTGAACGATTTCAGTGCTCCGTCTGACGGGCAGAATATGGTCAGCCCGCCGTCGATGCTCTGTTCAAACGTCTCCTCGACGCCTTGCGCGATAATCAGATCTGAGAATGCTTCGCAGCCCTGTTTGTTCAGCAGAGAGGTCAGGTTAACATCCGTAGGTCCGGCGGTGGGGGCCTCCGCCTCCGGCGAGTACAGAACGTGGCTGATTTGGATAACGGAGATGTTGTACGGCAATTCGTCGACGGACTTAACAAAGGTTGCCATGGGCTGATCGGCGCTGCTGTCGACCGGTGTGAATCCGACTTTTCCTCCCTTCATATCGGTGATGTTGACGTATCCTGAGGTCCCGGCTGCTTCTCCGGTGGCCTGGAACAGGGATGAGGTAGTGGTGGAGCTTCGTGTGATCTCGTGCAGCTTCTTCGCGCCGAAGTAATCCGCGAATACGTGCAGCGACAGTATGTTCTTGATGGTGTATATGGAGTAGTGCTTGCCGAGGAGGTCGTTCATGGCGGCGTTGTCGACTGCGCAGACCGTGATGGTGCGTCGCCTGTTGATCTCTGCGGCGAGGTGCGTGGTGGTGAGGTAATGGTTGAATGTAGAGAATTCAGGGTGCTGGGCGAGAATGCGGGTGATGTTGTGTGCGTCGGTGGCGGTGGAGAGGAGGAAGATAAGCAGGACGATGGTGGGAACGGTCGAGATGTTGAGCTTCATGATTGATTGAGATGAATGAATGGGTGGAGATGCAGAGGTTTTGTGCGTTTTATGTAATGTGTGTGGTGGGAAGAAGACAGTGGTCATGGTTGTCTGTCCAACTCATTTGAGTGGTGATGAATGATGGCTTAGTTGGCAATGCACAAAAAATACTAACCTAATGGGTTTGAATAACAATAATAATAATTGGGGCAATTTTGGTGTGTATAATTTTTCCGTGTACAACTTTTTGTAATATAATTTTTTTTCGAAATTGGTTGCATCATTGGAAAGCTTATACATTGTAGATGAAAATCCCCATGCTACTAAACCCTAAAACCCTATTTAGGACTACTTAACCCAAGGGAAAATGTGAACCCTCCATTAAACGGCCAAACCACCCATGGCGCCTATCCAGACCGCGCAGGGCAACTTCTTGGTGCACTGGCCAAACGAACGAACTCTGGAACAATGCCTAAATGTATACTCTTAGATAGAGTCCATTTACTTGACGGAATTATGCAGTATTATGTGGAATTCGCGTGGGATTGACCCACAATACCATGTTTACAATACACGAAAAAAACGTACAGTGGTCAAAACGAGTTCTGGGATTGAAAAATGGGTCGTACACATTTTTTAAATTAACTTAAAATCCAAACCCAAAAAACAATCCCCAAAAAATCTTGATATTGAACCAATCCCATTTTGGATCTTCACATCCACCCTCTACATTCTCCCAAATTACATCAAATTGTCATCAACATTTAAATCTCCTTACCCACCCAAATCTATACCAGGTATCACGACCCCTAAAAACAATTTTCACGCAATCAATGAATCGAGACGTCAAATCCAAGATCAATGACTAAATATCAGGTAACGCATTCAAACTGAATCGATAGTGTGGGTTAATTTTCGTAATTCATGCTGATTTAGATAATTATGTGTTTGCCTGAATGTACTTGAGTATGCACTCAACTTTATACACTCGTGTATGCCTAGATGGATGTAATTGGGAACAATGGTAGTTAATTATTTCCTTTATGGACTATTCGTGGACTGTATATTGAGTATGAGCGTGATAAAACTGCTAAGTGGAGAAGACTGAAGCGTGCAACACTTTCAATATATAGTCTTAATGCAAAGAGACAACGATAGTCTGAGTTTGTAGCTAGGATGACTAGTGGTCTGCCTTAGAATATTTTAACAATTTACGAATGCATAAGGAAACATTCAACAAACTTGTAAAACTGTTGGTAGATGAGGGAGGATTAATGGATAGTAAATACGTATGCGTTACTACTCTGACTGCAATTTTTCTGTGTTTGCTGGTGCATCATTTAGAAGTTAGGATACTTGGAACAGACTTCGAAAGAAGTTTTAGAACGGTTAGCAAATTTTTTTTTATAGGGTGGTAGAAACTGTCCTAAGACTGTCAAGTCATTTCCTTTCCACACCAAAACCTGTGAGCGAAGGATGTTCGGATGGAAGGTTCAAATATTTCAAGGTATCATCATCATCCTCAGCAATTCATCCCCTAGTCTTAACGCTACATGTTAGTGACTGATGTTGGTCGAATTACCATAAGACTTTTTGAATGTTTTGGATGGTACGTACATTCCCTGTCATGCACATGTAGACGACTCTGCGAGGTATAGAACGAGAAAGGGTTACACAACATTTAACATTTTTGGTGTGGTTGATACAATTGGAAAGTTTATGTACGTAGCAAGCGGTTGAGAGGAATCTACCACAGACAATAGGTATTGTATGGGGCCCTGACTAGGGTTCCTGGTTTCAGAGTGCCACAAGATAATTGATGTTCTGATGGTGATACCTAGTTCACGTAATGCTCACATGTTGCTAATAGTTCCTTAATGTAGGTAAGTATTACCTAAGCAATGGAGGCTACAACAATGCTGAGGGATTCTTAGCTACTTATAGGTTCACCAGATATCATTTAAAGCAATGGGTGCCCAGTAACAGGTGACCACAAAATTTCAAGGAGCTGTTCAATATGAAACACTCTTCAACTAAGAATGTTATTGAGAGAGCATTCGAGATATTGAAGAAAAGTTTTGTGGTCTTGCGCAGTTCTACCTGACTCAGAATAAGATAATGATAGTATGCACACTATTGCATAACTACATTATGGGGCAACAATATACAGTTCCATTGCTTTCAAACGACATGACAGACAATGAAAACCCTGATGATAACAATATGGATGCAGAAGAATATGTAACCCCAATGAGAACAAGCAATGCACTTAGATGAGGGACAATCTAACTGATGAAATATGACTTGAGTTTTTAACCAATCAGTAGTGGATGTAGGACGTGTTGGGATTTCTTGACAATTAAAATGGTAAAATTCGAAAATTTTATAATAATTAATCATCAAATGATCGTCTCCATTGCTAATTATATAAACATATAACCACTTCACATATACTTATGTATAGAAAGAAACTTTAAGTTTGAGTTCTTACCTCAAACTAACCTTATACCTCAAGTTCACCTTGAACACAAAACAAAAACTAGATGTAGATCTTGCTAGAGATCACCTAACTTCTTCTCTTTCACAAATCTCTTGGAATTGCTTTTTCCCACTTTTTCTCACAAGATAAAGAAGTTATTTTTCTCTTTTTTTCGTTCATAAGGTTCCTTCCTCATTAAGGAATGAATAAAACACTTATATTTATCACAAGACATGTGTTTTGACACATGTCATGCATGTAGCCTTCATTATCCTTTTCTTTTCATGGAC
>JAOYMZ010053066.1:0-13793 GCA_025802335.1 Pinguicula primuliflora | reverse complement strand
CCAGTTCTCTTGCTGACAAACAGGTGTTGGGCCAACCTCGGGTTGGCCCAAGCCACTCAAACCATAGGTTTGAGTGGCCAGAATTTTCTGCTGGAGGCCACCTTGTATTATGCGGCCGCCGGCCACGAGGTGGTGTGCCGGAGCAGGGACCACAAGCAGAGAACATCGAGCAGAGCAGATTGGCAGCGGACAGGAAGTACACCAACAGAGCGCACAGGAGTAGAGAGCAGGAGCTGGAACACCGGAGAGAACACACCGGAGCAGAGCAGGAATGCCGGAACAGAGTAGGAACAATGAACAGTGAACACACCAGCAGAGAACAGGCACAGACCAGGAGCAGGAGCAGAACAGAGTCGGACAGCGAGCGGAGGAGCGAGCAGCAGTAATCGGGCAGAACAGCAAGCAGACCAGCGAGCAGGACACGTCGGAGCACACGCCGGAGCAAGATTGGAGTAGAGCAGCAGCAGTCGGAACAGAGCAGCAGTAGTCGGAGCAGAGCACCAGCAGTCGGAGCTGAGCACCAGTCAAAATAGAATAGAGCAGCAGTCGGAGCAGAATAGAGCAGCAGTAGTCGGAGCAGAACAGAGCAACAACAGTCAGAGCAGAACAGAGCAGCAACAGTCGAAACAGAGCAGCAGTAGTCGGAGTAGAGCAGGGCAGGAGTAGAGCAGGGCAGGAGTAGAGCAGCAACATGGAGCACCAGTCGGAAACGAGCAACGCCAGAGCACGAGCAGCAAACCAGCAGACGGAGCAGAGCAACAGCACGACGGAACCACAGTCAGAACAGCAGTCGGAACACGAGGAGGACAACGCCAGAGCACACGAGCAGAGGGCGTACCGGAGCAGAGCACACTGGCAGGAGTTTACCGGAGCAGAGCACACGGGCAGGATGTTGTCGGAGCACACGAGTAGAGCAGCACTGGATCAGAGCAGAACAAGAATGCAGGAGCGACGTAGAACCCACCGGACAGAGGAGGGACGGTGGCTGACCGGCGATGGGGAAGCTTTCTCCCATTGCAGGATTCAAATTTCAAAATCTGAATTTGTTTGAAAGGAGGAGAGAAGGCAAAGATTCTCTCTCCTCCTTTCACGCCCTTATCTCATTTTCTTCATCTTCATAATCTTTTACAACCAAAATTTTATAATCTTCGGAATCTTCTACTGTATTATTGGAGACCTGATTAACCTTATTCTCATCCAATGAATAAATATTGTGAGCCGGACCATTCAACCATATGTATAGTCCAGTACACCCATTAGGGAAGAGGAAGCCATCACAAGGATAATGGCTTTCGCAAAACTCATTACACCAAGTGTTGTCGACATAGGGATAACTTGTCCAATCTTTTATAAACTCATTTTCATTATATGCATTTTTTGGGACATATTTGAAGCAAAATTAGTGTAATCTTAATTATGTTCAAAAAGTTGATTTTATTGCCAAGACAATGCCCTTTAGAATGATGGTGCTTTATCTCCTACCGGGTTTTCTGGAAACCTGGTAGATCCGTATATGGCACTGGTGTTCCAAAACCTGGTGCCATATACATGGTGTTTCATAGACCGATGTCGACGAATGACAATAGTTATAGATCAATGTCCACTAATGACGACACTTAAGCTCATTTAACGACACTATTTTTCTAGAAGTTGGTATGGATTTATAAGGGGGATGCTAGGGGACCAGAATTTTGTGATCAGAAAATTCTGGTCCCCTAAAAATAAATTATTAATATTTAATAAATACAGTTTTTTAAAAAATTAGACCTTAAAATTTAGATTTAAAAACCTTGATAAATTCAAAATATTAAACCATATTAAAAATTGTATTTAATATTACGTCTCGTCGAAAATCCTAAACTCTAAATCTTAAATTATAAACTCTAAACCCTAATAAACCCTAAATGCTAAACTTTATTAAAAATTGTAATCAATATAAGGGCAACTTCATCGCCGAAAAATTAAAACCATAAACCCTAATAAACCCTAAATGCTAAATTTTATCAAAAAATAATAATTAATATTACGGCAGTTTCGTCGCCGAAAAACTAAAATCCCAAACCCTAATAAACCCTAAATGCTAAACTTTATTAAAAATTGTAATCAACATTACGGTGGCTTCGCGCCGAAAAACTAAAACCCTAATATACCCTAAATGCTAAACTTTATTAAAAATACTAATTAATATTACGACGGCTTCGCAGCCGAAAAACTAAAACCCTAAACCCTAATATACCCTAAATGCTAAACTCAAAAATAATCATTAATATTACGGCGGTGAAAGTGTCAATTATAAAAATTCAATTAAAAATGATAATTAATATTTCGACGACATCATTAACTTTAAATTAATCCAAATCTTACAAATTGAAGATACAAATCATTCTAGAATTATTAAAAACATTAAACAATATTTAATTATTTAATATTTTATTATTAAAATATTAAATATTAATATATTAATTAAAATTTTATTAATTTTCTACCGGATCAGAAATTGCCTAGACTTTTCCTATAATGGTCGCGAACACCAATTTTTTTGAAAGTTTGGACACTGAAAGAGAAGGTGCTACAAACTTTCTCTCTCTACGAAATTTCTCTGACCACTCTCTAGAATCCCTAATTGGCAACGACACTATTTCGCCGGACAACAGTTCTATCTGACGGCGTCGTGTCTGTTCTCGACGTCGTCCACCGCCACTCTCTGTACGCCCGTTCTACTCTACCATCGAGATTCACTAATCGCTGCCACCCTAATGGAGGATGTCGATATGTTTCCTCCTCTACAAGATCCATCGTTGGGTGTCAAAAATTAGGATCAGGGTCCCAAAAATCAGGGCTCCTTCGATTCACCCCCCATCTCCGACGAAGGGACGAAAGCTACGCCTACTACCCAGAAGGAGGCTCTCGTCAATCCCTTTAAAAGTCTATTCACTAAGGATTTGGCTCTTGGCCGTAAGGATATCAAGATTAGTCCTGGGGACATCCACCACTCCTTGGAAGATAAGATCCCATCTATCTCTTTTGCAGATCTGGTACACGCTCAATTTGAACAGAATATGGAGAATATCCTGATAATTCGCCCGCTGGGCCGCTACATAGGGTATCAATCTCTTCTGAAAAATCTGCAATTATACTGGAAACCTAGAGGGGAGTTTAAGCTTATCGATGTGGATAATGGTTTCTACCTTCTTCGTTTCTCTGATCGGAAAGACTTTGCTAAAGCACTCTATGAAGGCCCTCATACAATCGGCAGTCATTACGTCAGGGTGTTTCCATGGCACAAGAACTTCAGCACCAAAGATGATCATGTGGAAGACGTCGCTACTTGGATCCGTATCTCGGGGCTGCCCACTCATTACTTCCATGAAGATTTGCTCCGGGAGATAGCTCGGCCCATAGGGGCTTATCTGAAAACTGACGAACACACTCTCTGAGACCCGGGGTCTGTTTGCTCGACTGGCTGTTCGTATCGACCTTCGCCAACCTCTCGTGCTGACGATTAAAGTGGACCACCGCACTTACCCCATCCAGTATGAAGGGCTCCATGTAATCTGTTATTCCTGTGCAAGATATGGGCACTCCGCTGATAATTGCAAATTCAAGGCTTCTCCCACCGCTCCGGCCTCACCCGCAACTCCTTTGGGGACTGGAACACCCTCTGAGGGATCTGGTGTGGACCCGCCTACTTCACAATCGGACATTCCTGCTGCTATTCCCCCTGTAGAGCCTACATTGACCACTCAGCATATTTCTGATGGCGTTCGGATCAGCAGTGATCAGCAACCATCCTCCATCTTTAATCCAGTGCCAGAACACATCCATCCGGCTCCAGTGGAGGATTTTTCTCTACCGAGGCCTTGGATGGTTGCGCCCACGAGAGGCAGAAGGCCTAACCCTGCCAACTCTGCCAGACTGTCCAACCCCCCCCCCCCCCTTCGCTCCGGGCCGCCTACTAATCATCTTAATGTCTCATCCAGGTTCTCTACATTAGCGGGCACTGACGAGGTGACCAATTTGGCGGACGGTGGCCCATCCTCCTCCTACCAACCCAGCTCTAATAATCCAAAGCAACGTCGGGCGATCAAACTGCTGCCATGGTCCCTGACAGTAAACTAAATGGAAAAAGAAAGAATGTGTCTACCATCAAGGATCACACTTGGACTATGAAAACCACTACGGCTCAGCAACGCACTTCCTTGGCGCAGTCTTCCTCCTCTGATCCACCGAACGCCACTTTTCAACCAGGCTATACACCAGTTCTCCAACACAATTCTATCATCATTCCTCACCCTGATTCTACTGATGTTGCAGGTACCTCGGCCCACATGTCCAAGGGGGTGTCGCAGATTGTCACCAGTCCCCGATCCCAAAGGGATTCACCTGGGGAGACCAGGCCCCAATAAAGTGGTGTTGCAACCACCACCGGAGGATGGCCGTCAGATGGAGGAAGGATCCAAACATGCCCCCACAGTCGTGCCCTCGGAGACTCCTAACGATCAGATGGATATATCAGCACCAAAAATCCTGGAGGAGGGTAAGCCTCCAGGACGTGGTAACTAATTCTCTTCAACTTACTTTCACCTTACCAACCTCAATCGTTTTAATGGATTGTACAACCTTAAGCATCCTATCCTGGAATATCCAAGGCATACATAATTCTACTTCCATTGCATCTTTGAGGAGTATTATCTCATCTCAGAAACCCCACATGCTAATACTCCTAGAGCCACGTATCAGCGGTAGTTCAGCTGACCGTGTCATCCGGAGTATTGGTCATGGTTACAAAAACTCCTTTAGAGTTGAAGCTCATGGATTTTTGGGGGGAATCTGGATTTTGTGGTAGGATTGTCTCACTGTTTCGGTCATTAAAACTGACTGGCAGTTTGTTCATTTGTATGTATGCTTCAACACCTATTCTAGTTTATTCATCACGACGGTCTACGGATCTCCTAATCCACGGATTAGGAGAACCCTGTGGGAGGAACTTGCTGCACTTACAGTCTCCCAACATCTCCTGTGGCTTGCCGTTGGTGATTTCAATGCATACTTATGTAAAGAAGACAAAGTGGGGGGGAAACCTGCTAAGGGCTGCCCTCACTTTAACCATTGGGTCGATCAATCTATTCTGGCCCCGCTAGGATACTCGGGCTCAAGATTTACTTGGGCTCGTGGCCTGTGCCATAAATGGATTGATTGGGCCTTTGTAAATGAGGCGTTCATTGCTATCTTTACGCACAGCAAGGTCTCCCACCTCCCCAGAATTTCATCTGACCATTCCCCCTTACTCGTTTCTATTAACTTACAGGCTGACGTCCCGCAATTTCCCCAGTCATTCAAGTACTACAAAGCTTGGGAAGCTCACAAGGACTGGGCTTCTTGGCTATCTACCCATTGGAAGAAAGATACACCCTTCTCTGAGGCACTGTCGGCCCTATAGGAGGAATCCAGGGACTGGAAGCTCAACTACTTTGGGAACATCTACCAGCAAAAAAGAAAACTCACCAATCGCATCGCTGGTCTCCAAGATAGCATCTCCAGAAGCCCCTCTCGTTACCTATGCCAATTGGAATTAAATCTCCGTACCGAGCTAGAGAACATCCTCACTAGGGAGGAACTCCTCCGGAGACAAACATCCCGCTGCAACTGGGTAACCATGGGCGACCGAAACACAAGCTATTTTCACTTATTGCACAAGGATAGGCGTTGCGGCCCTGCTACGAAGCAAATCCTCTTGAGTGACAATCGTTGGACCACTGATCGTGCCACGCTGACCCGAGAATTTTCTCAATACTACATCGACATTTTCTGCTCATCAGCTGGAGAGCCTACGGCTACACTCCCCCGATATCATATATCCGGGCAGTTTCCCAGGCTCTCTGCCTCTCACCAAGTCCTCATGGCTCAGCAAGTTACCAACCAGGAAATCAAAGACACAATCTTCGACATGGATCCCGACAAAGCTGCTGGCCCCGACGGTTTCTCAGGTAGTTTCTATCAACATAATTGGGATACTATCTCTGACCCGTTTCTGGCCTTTGTGCAGTAGGTATTCATCTCCGGCCAGGTTCCTCCCGAGATCAATAAAGGGATGATCACTCTCCTAGCCAAGACCTCCCAACCGGATTGTATCGAGCACTTCCGCCCCATCAGTCTGATTAACACCAATGCCAAGGCAATGAAAAAAGTGATTGCAAACTGGTTGAAGATAGTCATGCCCTCCATCATTTCCGCCAACCAGTCTAGCTTCATTCGTGGGCGCAGCATAATAGAAAACATTGTGGCCACGCAGGAGGCCATACACTCCATGAAAACAAGGAAAGGAAAGATGGGCTACATGGCGGTGAAAATAGACCTATCCAAGGCGTTTGATAGGATCAACTGGCTCTTTATAGAAGACACCCTCAAGGATGTTGGGATTCCGGATTACCTTTCCAGGGTCATCCTATCCTCCCTATCCTCAGCCTCTACGCAAGTCATTTGGGATGGATTGAAAGGCCCGATCTTCTCCCCAATGAATGGTGTTCGTCAGGGCAACCCCATTTCTCCATACCTCTTCGTCCTATGCATGGAACGGTTATCCCATGCCATCAACCACGCGGTGGAATCAAGCCTATGGAAACCATTGACGTTCGGTAAGAAAAAATTCAAACTTTCGCACCTTATGTTTGCTGACGATCTCATTCTTTTTTCAGAGGCTTCAGGGGTCCAGGCATCCCGTATCCATGATCTCCTGAACAGTTTTGCTCTATCATCCGGTCAAATCGTAAATAGGAGCAAATCTGTCATGTGGCTATCCCCGAATGTTTCACAAGAGGCAGCTAGAGAAATTGAATTAGCCCTGGACATCAAGACAGTGGCTGACCTTGGAATGTATCTCGGAGTCCTGATTATTCATTCTCGAGTATCCAGGCGTACACATGAGGCTACCTTGAGTAAGATGCGCAAGCGGGTGGCTGGCTAGAGGTCCCGGAAGATCTCCATGGCAGCCCGCTTAGTTCTTTGCAAATCTGTCCTCTGCGCCTTACCTTTGTATCAGATGCAATCATGCGCATTCCCAGCCTCCTTATGTGATGACATGGATCAAGTTGTTCGATCCTTCCTACGGAGTGGAGGCCCTGATCGCACACACTTCTCCTTGGTAAGATGGTCGGTAGTTTGCCGGAACAAGAAGGCCGGTGGTCTCGGGCTGACTCATTCTGAGATACAAATAAGGCCTTTATGCAAAAACTTGCTTGGGACCTTATTGCGGGGGAACCTAAACTGTGGAAGGACATCTTCCAAGCTAAATACAACCTTCCTCAAGATATGGCACCTCCGATCCGGATTGGCTCCAACTGCTCACATCTCTGGAGAGCCATTCACAAAAACCTTGAGACAGTGCGACAATGCACTCGTTGGGTGATCGGGAACGGCTTCACTGTATCCTTTTGGTCTGACATTTGGTTCCCATTTGAGGAACAACTATTTTCCTTTGCCCTTACTCCATTGTCTAGCTCAGATCTGGATTTGCAGGTTCAAGGGCTATGTCTCCCCTCTGGTGAATGGGACATTCAAAGCTTGCTTCTGCTCATACCCGGCCCGCTAGTGGCTAAAATACTGACCATACCTCCACCCTCTATAGATGCTGGCGAGGATCGGAGATCATGGCTTTACTCCCCTAAAGGAAATTTCAGCTGTGCTACAGCAGTTGCCAACCTCTGTCCAAACCCGATTGAGCCCCTGGCAGATCTCTGGCAAACAATCTGGGGCCTGAGGGTACAAGAAGGGGTCAAGCTCTTCCTCTGGAAGGGTTTGAATGATGCTATCTGGACTAATGAGATGAGATATAGAAGGAGGGTCTCCGATGCGCCTGACTGCCACATCTGCCAGTCCCCAGAGACCCTACTCCACCTGCTACGGGATTGTGGGAGGAGCAAACAAGTGTGGCGCAGGCTGTACGACTGTTTACCAGGTTATCTGATATCCTTCTTCCTGGCCTCTTCCTTCAAAGTTTGGTTATCTGATATGCTTACCTCCTCCACTTCTTCTTGTGTTTGGCAGGCCTCCTTCGCGACAACTTGCTGGAAGTTGTGGACCAACCGAAACGAGGAGCTTTTCCAGGATAAATCCACTTCTATCGTTGGCTTGGCGCACTCCATCCAGGCTTCCTTCTATGAGACACAAGCCTTCTTCCAACGGAAAAGCTCCGTGCTGCAGTCTCCCCCCGCCAGGAGCCCGATGGCAGCATCTCAGCAAGGCAGAGCATCAGCCCCGACACCACAGACCGCCTTCTCAATCATGGTGGATGCAGCGGTTAACCCACAGACCAGCACTACAGCCTGCGACGGAGTTATTCTAGGGCCCAACTCCACCTGGTTCAAAGGTTTCTCTACACGTTTGGGCTCCTGTTCTGTGGTTACAGCAGAATTATGGACAATTTACCATGGTATGAAATTGCTCCAATCCCTTCAGCTCCCCCAGGTCCTCTTCTACTCGGATAGTATGGCTGCCATTGACAGGGTCGCTGGGGAATGTGAGGACATGCTGAATTCCCAGCTCATACAAAACATTTGCACTTTGATGGCAGTTTGCAACACAAGTGAGATTATCCATATCCGACGTGCTGAAAACCATATCGCGATAGACTGGCCAAAGTTGGAATGAGGATCCCTCCTCTAAACATTCAGTTTTTTGACAAAGATCCAGGGGTGCCTACTGACCCACTGACTTCTAGCTCCGCCACATTGCACCCGGGTGGGGACAATGTGGTCCAAGCTCCCCTCCTGCACACATGGGGGGTGGACAGGCGGCATGAGTTTGGAGCTACATCTCAACCCGTATTATCACCTACTCCAGACCCGCAAATTTCAGCCCACACAACTTTTGACCCACCGTGAAGTGGGCATTTTGTACTTAGCTTCGTTGTTGTTTTCTCTGTCCAATGGCTTCCATTGTACGTAAAAAAATAAAAAATAAAAAATAAAGTGCCACAATTTTTTCTTTGAGGGAAGAATGAAAATGATGAAAGCCTAAAACATGAGTTAGAAGATCTGTCCCACACCGTTTATAAAAGATATTTTGAGATGACTCTACTTTATAAAACAACTTAATAGGCAATAAAAAAAAACTAAAATACATTGAATATTGGGGAAGGCTATATGTCCCCCTCAAATATCCATTTTATGCCCCCTCACCACATCCATTAGATCATGCTTGTGTTAAGGGTTGAGATCAATTCATTTAACAACATCACGTGACCCAAAATAGAATAATTTTTTTTGGGAGGAAAAGCTTCAAAAGGAGATGCAGAGATTTTCAATGGGAACTTCAAAAGGTATTCTGCAACTTCTATGAAAAATTGTAGGCCGCATTTCGAACACCAAAAATTGTGGTCGCCGTAAAACCAGTCAGTAAGATTGGAGGCCGCCATTTGAATACCAAAAATTGGAGTAGGGGTAATATTCTGCTTGTAGTTGGCATTCTGGGGAGGTGATGAGCAGCGATAGAGAGAAGACATACTGGTGTAGTTCGTCTGGACAAAACTTGTGAATTTTTTTGTGTTGCCTGGACAAAAAATTGTGAAATACACATCCTTGCTGTAATGATTTGTTTCACAATTATTCAAAAATTCCCCAAGTTCGCCACTCGAAATTGAAAAAGTAGAAGACAAATTTCCAAATCCAACAAATGACAATATTTGAATGATGAGTCTAACTTGAAGTTTTCGCCATCAGCAGTCCACCAATTTCAAAGAATCATACTCATGTAACCGAATCAAAGTAGATTAGAGATTTACGACAGCAAAAATTCTATCAGGAAGGATGGTAAGAGAAGATTTTTTGGGTGACGAGTAAGAATTAACTTTTGGTTCAAATAATGGTCACGTGAGTTTTTTTTTATAATTTGATCTCAACCCTTAAAACAAGCATGATCTAATGGATGTGGTGAGGGGCATAAAATGGGTATTTGAGGGGGACATATAACCTCCCCTTGAATATTCTATATTAAATTATAAAAAATATATATTTTTATAATACAAAGCTAATATATAAAATTTTCAGTTATTCTATGTATCTCCGGGGCGGGGCGGGTCCGGCCCCCCGGACCCGAACCCGCTCCTCTAGCGGGGCTGGTTCTGGTCGTCCCATCGGGGCGGGACAAAATTCTCATCCCTAAGCAAGAGGCTTGGCTGAGGTATTGTGGTTAAGAAAATTGATGACGGAATTGAGATTCCCTCCTAAACAAGCATACCCCTTGAGATGTGATAATCGGGCTGCTATTCGGATCTCTGAAAACCTGGTGCTCCATGATAGAACGAAACATGTTAAGATAGACAGACACTTTATAAAAGAGAAGTTGGAAGATGGGATGATCACACTTCCCTATGTGCGTTCAGAGGATTAGTTAGCTAATATTTTGACGAAGGCAGTTGGTGGACAATCATTTCATGAAGCTGTTAGCAAGTTGGATGTTGGACCCTCCACCATCCAACTTGAGGGGGAGTGTTGGAAAGGAAAGATTTAGGGGATATTTGATTTCTCAGATTACCTTAATCCCGTGAGTTACCTTATTGATGTAAAAGTCTGTCTATATAATGACGTAAAGAATAGTGGAAAAATCAAGAAGAAAAAGGAGAGATCAAATATCCTCCCGTGGAGTAGGAATTCAATCCGAACTACATAAAAATCTCGTGTCTCTTAAATCACTACTAATCAAATCATCTAAACATCAAAGATGTCATGGATGCGGGGGATCCCCTTCTCCGCACGGAATGGGGCTTCCTATCATTGGTGAGGAGGTCAATTTCCCATCACTCCATGAGGGAGCGGCCACAACAAAGGCCAAGCGCAAATCTCATGCCTCCCTGGACGAAAATGGTAATTCTTGCCATCAGACCTCGGCTCAAAATAGTGTACCGTTCACCTTCAAATCGTTGGTCACTAAGGATCTAGTTCCAGAACAGGCCCCGATTACGATCTCGACAGAGGATGTGGTTTATGTTCATGATAGCACTCACCCAACTGTCACCTTCTCTGAAAGGGTTCACCGATTACTTGAAAAATCTATGGAGAATACTCTGACTATACGCCCCCTTGGATGGCATATTGATTATCAAGCCTTATCTTGGAGTCTGAATCTCCATTGGAAGCCGAAAGGTGAAATTAAATTGGACATTGCAACGGTTTCTACCCTATGCAATGCTCCAATTGTCAGGATTATGATAGGGCACTATTTGAAGGGCCGCATATAATTGCGAGTCACTACTTTCGTGTATTTCCATGATATAGGAGCTTTGATACTCAGGCTGATTGGTAATGTGGCTATCTGGGTACGGATTCCTGGTCTTCCTACCCACTACTTCCACGAACATCTGCTTCGCCAAGTTGCTCATCCGATTGGTACGTTTTTGAAAACTGATGAACATACGCTGACTAGATCTCGGGGACTATTTGCTAGATTCGCTGTACGAATTGATCTTAGACAGCCACTAACTCTGGTTGTAGTGGTTGATCATAAGGTTTTACCTATTCAATACAAAGATCTTCATGAGATATGATTTGCGTGAGCTCAGTTTGGGCATTCGGCAGAAAAATGCCCTCATAATGTAATGTCGAAAAAGACACCGATAGAGAGTGGCTTAGCATCACCCTAGAAGCCTGTGGTCGGGGTCAATGTGTCTGGTCAAAGCTCCGCCAAAATCTGGAATTAACTGTGAGATTAATGCTAAGAATGTTAAACAGGCGGATCCATTTAAAGACTTTATCACTAACCTTCTTTCATCAGAAGGATTTATGTATGTCAGCTCCAAGGAAAAAGTCAGGGAGGCTGATGGATTGCAGGACCAGACCAGAATCAATGGTAATGTCCTAGCTTATGTAAAGGCCCCAACTGTGGATAATCCAGCCACTCCTGGACCATGGATGTTGGTTGAGAAGAAAGGCAGAAGGTTCGATAAGGAGGCAACAACTAAGTCTCTATACAGCCCCTTTACTGCTCGGTATAGGTTCTCAGTGCTGTATTCGGTAGAGGAGGCCCAGGCCATTAACCCTGGCCCAATACAAAAGGCGCCCTTGGGAGTTCATTCGCTTAAACGGAGCAAGCCCTCCCCGACTGCCAAGTCTTTGGATTCGGTTAGTAAAGGAAAAAGAAAAAATGCCTCTTCACCCAAAACCTTGTTGACGTCCAAGAAATCTATGACTGACAATTCGACTCTGGGAACTGGGGACCAAGGGGTGCACCTGATCTTGAGCGGCTTCAGCGGGAGTCTGCATAAAAAATGAACCATACAGCCATTATAATTCCTCATCCTGCTTCCTCTGATGCGGCACTATCTGAGACCAGCTGCTCCTTCCTGATTAAACCTAATGCGGTAAAAGGCTTTTATGTGGGCAGGTCTGAACGATCCCTCAAAATAGTCAGAAAAGTTCAACCAGCATCTCCACGTCTTGGGACTACTAAGGAGAGTGAATTTGGGCTGGAGTAGAATTTTGACACACCAGACAGTGCAATAATGGAGGATCCGTCGGGTCTTCCGCATGATATGGATGTTCGCAATGGTGGAAAACCTCCTGACGTCGATTGTTGATCGTACAGTACATTCACTTTCACTTTATTTTTATGGATTCTAACATATTATTTTGGAATACACAGGGAATGAAAAATATTGCTACATTCTCTGCGCTCAACAACTTAATAGATTTTGGAAGTCCAGCTTGATTATTTTATGTGAAACACGTACTAATGGTCTTGATGCGGACCAGATTATTTGCAAAATCGGGAAAAGTTTTGAGCACTCCTTCAACCGGCGCATAGGAAATGATATAAGGCACCCCCCCCTAGAGCACCCCATGACATCCCTCACATTTTGAAATAGTGGGCCCCACATGATCACACACACACACCAACATTTGTGTGTGTGCGCTCACCCATTGATGTGAGGGAGTGTCATGGGGGTGCTCTAGGGGGTGATGCCTTATATAATTTTCCATGGCCCATTGACTGAGGCGACGACTTGTTCAGGATCTTCTGTCTCTAAATTAGATAAGGCTACAAACCTAGACTGAGACACAGCTACGCTTGTATTTTTGTGCGACAGGAGATGGGCTAGAATTTTTTGTAACTAAAGCGGGTATTTTTCAACACTTTTCTACGGAAAATTTCGTCTATGCCTAAAATTTTTAACACCTTGCTAAAATGCCCTATCACGCTGATAACTTCGGCGGCGCAAGGGCTCGCGATGGAGGCATTCGTGCGGATGCCTTCAACGCAGAGTCCTTAATTCGTCATTAAGGATGCCGCACTGAAGCTATCCGTGCGGATTAGCATCCGCATGGATGCCTTCAGCACGGGCATTTTGCCGCATGCTGTGGCGAATGGCGGGAAATCAGGTAAGGGCATTCTGTCGCCCGCTATGGCCCCGATTAAAGGAGAGTATAAGAATTTAAGCTATGCATGTTGATGATGTTCACGGTTTCTTATTGATGATTTTCGGGTGAGTTTGTTATTGCTCTTGTTTGGATGTTCATCAGCAACAACCATAGGCTATGGGGAAATAAGGGCGGACAGGATGAGATCGGATGGATTGCAATTTGTGATCATGTCCACAAGTTCTGCGATGGGATCCTGCTCTCAATTGCTTATTCTGTTGTGTCTGTTGTCTGCCTGCTGGTACTCATTGTCATTGCGGCCTTCAAGCTCAAGACGGCCAGCCATGAACTTACATCGAGTGTGAATGGTATTGTAACCACAGAGGCGACAGCTTAGTAATTTCATTGTCCTTAAGTACTTGTTCAAATCCTGATAATTCGGTT
>JAOYMZ010053055.1:0-13794 GCA_025802335.1 Pinguicula primuliflora | reverse complement strand
TTCACAACTACATGGATGAAATGAATACAACTGAATCCTTATTCTTAAGTCTCAATTAAATGTTCAGCAAATGAAAAGTTTGAAAGGGTACTATACGAACTATAGGCTGCAGTCCCCACTCCCGCCTTCCACTTGTTGTTTCGTTTTTCTTATCAACACGTCCCCTATTGCATGTCTTCGCATAATGTCCGAGGACACCACACTTATGACAGCGATTCTTTTGCCTCATTCTTGCTTCCCCTTCCACAGCTCTCAAACTATAGTCGATGTCTGTTCCTATAAGCTCCGAAAGATCCTTTACTTCATTAAGATTTACAATCTTATAAAATAAAGTAAGCTTCATCTGCAAATAATAGTTAACCGGGTTACTCGACCAAGCACGATAATCATAACTACAAGGTGTCGGGTGATTGAACGCAGGTTGCGGCCTATATTCTTGACCACAAATCGACTAAATTAACCCAGAGAATGAACGTTCGGATTACGGAATTAAAATTCTCACACCAAAATGCATGACCCATATTGAGACTAAATAATCGTGTCCATAAATCAGCTAGAATTCTAAATTAAACGCACCTTCAAAAATGGAACACAGATTAGATCTGCCCTACTCACGCAGCACCTGTTGATGCTCTCTGTCTCTCTCGCTCTCTTTGAATGTGTTTTCGAAAAAATTGAGCCTAGAATGGGAAAGAATAGAAGAAAAATGTTAATTTATATTTTCCGATGACCGAAAAACCGTAATGGTGGTTGTGGATGGCGGGAATGAGTGTAATTACGTTAGTTGGCAGTTTAGTAAACCAAACCAAACCAAACATACCCAGTAAATCCTGCCCTTAGGCAAGGTCTGGAGAGGGTAGGATGTACGCAATCATACCCCCACCTCACAACAGGATGGAGAGATTGTTTCCGTTGAGACTAGTTGACAGTTTAGTATTAGCGTTTATTATGCTAAACTAAAATATATTCAATTTTTAATTTATTTTTAAAGATGAAGGTTACATTTGCAATTCTTTTATTTTAAGGTTATTTTTTCAAAACAGATTTCTCATAAGGTTACTTTTGCGACTGGCCCGTTAAGTGATGGAGAGGCAATTTATGGGATGCCCACAGTCTCATGATAACTTCGTAAACAATTGCTTCCATAGCCCAAAGTTTGGGCTGCAGACCACATCTCCTTCCCGTGGAACTTATTGTTTTTCATCTGCCAGATACAACTAATGAGCCAAGCACATAATTCCATACAATCTAAGTCCAATGTCATGAGTAACTTATCAAACCAGACTCGTCCATGTAAATTCAAAAAACTCTCCATAGTCATAAATACACCAAATAGGCGCCACACATCCAAAGAGTATGGACAAGTTATGAAATTTTGGTTGATGCTGCCGTCAAATGTATCACACGAAGAGTAAATAGAGCTAACTGCAATCGGCGAGTACCAAAGTTCTTTGGACTGGGCAGAGAGGACATGACGAAGCTCCATAAGAACATATTAATGCAATTTGAGACCCTGAGTCGCCATAACCTTGTCCACATCGGGGAATCATGGTAGAATAAAGGATCCACATGTAGGAGTGCATAAGGTAGCGATTCCCTGCTCCGAAGAATGTGATAAGCAGAGTAGAATGTGTGACGCCCATTTGTATTATAATATCATGTTCATATGTCATGTCTAGCAGGATGAGTGACTTTCAACGACAAAACGTACTCTACTACTGATGGTGAGAAAATATCATGTTCATTCCACAGCATCCCTGACATAAGCAATTGGCTCAGCTTGGGGTGTCCAAAATCTACTGCATACCGGTACCGGGACCAATTAGCGGTACCGGTCAGGTATTGGTACCTGTATTGTTACCAGCGACCGATTACGTATCCGGTACTAGTGCCATTATCATTTGTACTGGTACAGGATACCGGTAAGTACTGGTTAAATTAAAAGCCCAAAACCGTACGTTTTAATAATTTTGTGTTTCAATTCATTTCACAATCACAAGTTTTAGCAGATGAGTCCCAACTTCGGCCCTTCTCAGTTCTCATCATCTCCGGCAAAGAGTCTAGCGGCACTATTCGCTTCAAAATTGAGCCTTTATCCTCCAATCGAGCCTTAATCTTCTCCCCATCTCCGTAATTTCTGTAAGTCTATTCATACTTAGCCTTAATCTATGTAATTAGGGTTTAGTACCATTTGGGTATTTTCGAAAGTAGTTAGTTTGGTCCCAGCAGTTTCGAGAGTTGATATTGTTTGTTGTTTTTGAAGAGTATCGGTCTTTGTAGATCAAGGGAGAGCTCAGGCAGTCTTTAGGGTTCCTAGTACTAATAGTGCCTCCTCATTCAGGCTCTAGTTCAGCAGGACTCAGTAAGAAATACCTTCGACAAGTGTACCAGGAGATTGGGCAAGAGAATACTACTGAACTGGAGAGATACTTGGCAGAATCACTCGTTCTAGAAGATTATGACATTTTACAGTGGTAGAAAAACAATACGTTTAAGTATCATGTCCTTAGTCAGATTGCCCGGGATGTACTTGCAATCCCAATAAGCACTGTTCCATCGGAGTCAGCTTTCAGTACAGGAGGACGAGTGTTGAGTAGTTTTAAGAGTTCTTTAGGAACCGGTACAACTAAATCACTCATTTGTGCTCAGAGTTGGATGAAGGATGCTGCTATGATCGATCTTAGAGCTACTTCCGATATGAGTTCTCAGTTTGAGCTGGAGGACAGTGATTTAAAGGATGATGCAAGGGCGGAAGATCCTACCGCGATTGCCATATATGAAGGCAATAAGAGTATATTATAAATATAAATCATCTATGCTTTATGTTTTATAGCCTAATGTTTTGACGTATATTTATGTTTTATGTAGAGTTCTTGGATGATCCGATGAGTTTTCTCAACGAAATAAGATGAAGCATTACTGCATTGGTGGAATTGAAATGATGATGTTGTATTATAGTTATGGTGCAGACTTGTGGTTTGAAACTTTTAAGTTTAATTCTCGTGATATTGTGGATACTGGACTGTGATTACCGTTCTTGAATGTTGTTTATTGGTTTGTTTGTATCGTAATCATCGTTAATTCGTTGTTAGATTATTGGCCATATGATGTTGAAGTTGAAGTATGTATGATACATTTGATTTGGCATTTGAAAGTTTCAAATTAAAACAAGTCTCTGTTCTGTCGGTACCGGTATCATAAAGGTACTGATAGTACCGGTACCGGTACCGGATGTGACTCTGGTCCAGTACTGGTACAATAAGCTACCGGTATCGGTCTAGGTACCCAAAATGGATTCCAAAAAATATCTGGTCCGATACCGGTCCGATGGCAGACCGGCACCTATATACCGATTGGACAGGCCTAGGCTCACCATAGCATTTGGGTGTAGCATATTATCCAAACGTTGGCCTAGAAAGGTGGGTGGTAAGAAAATCCATCTATCCTGAAATATTCGCGTTGATCGGCCAACCAGTACCCGAAGAAATTGGGTATGAGTTTCAGAATACATAAACCCAAACTTAAAAAAAAACAATTGGGTTTCGGGTTTTGAATACCCAAAACTCGAAACCCGAACACGTCACTTTTACTAAAAATAATTGGCTTTTTTATTGGATTTGGATGCCCGAAACAAAACTTGTTATTTTTTTAAATACATTTCGGGTATTACCGAAATCGAGTTTGGGTACTCGATACCTGTCGGGTTCGAATTTCAGGTACCCGACATCGTGTTCAGGTAGCCTTTACCGAAATTCGAAGTTTCGAGTTTGGTCCGAATCCGGAATATGTAAAGCAAAATACTCTCATTGGCAATATTAGACTTGTTGATCGGTCAATAATACTAACGACCGATCAGAAATCGCTACTGATTGACCAGTGGTCAGTAGCGAACTTACGATACCGGTACCGTAAGTTGTCCGTTACCGACCATAATCATTGTTTTAAAAAACCAGTCTTCAAATTTGCTGTAACCGACGATCAGATTACGGTAACCAATGGCCGGTTACCGCAAAAACCGACCAGGAAAGTTAAATTTTAAGCATATTTTAAATTTTGTTATTATATTAATTTAACATCGACGATAATACTGCTATCGACCGACAAACTAGTCGGTGAAGATTTTGGCTACCGATGCAGCAACTGTGAGATATGTCAGTTACCACAATTTACGATAACGGACAGTTCAAAAGTCAGTCGGATTACCGACCACCGACTATATCATACTGGATAAGCTAAAACAGCTGAAGCAGGCGCTTAAAGAATGGAACAAGCAGGTCTTCAGCACTTGCAAACTGAAATCACAAAGAAGAAAAGGCAGATGAACGACTTAGACCTAAAGATGAATCATACCTCACTCACTGATGCTGAGAAAGCTGCAAGAAAGATGCTCAAGTCTGACCTACTCATCCTCAACAAAAGAAAGGAAAAACCATCTGTCCTATGGTTTTTTGCTGAGAAGCCATGAGCAAAAACCATCTGTCCTATGGAATATTCAAAACAAGGTGTGTGAGGAGGAAAATCTATACCTTACTGCACCATTTTCTCCAGCAGAGGTGTGGGAAGTGGTTAAATCTTGTGGCAGCGGGAAGAGCCCTGGACCCGATGGCTACAACTTCAGATTCTTAAAGAATTCCTGGGATATTCTGCAAGAGGATGTGCTGCACTTCCTAAATGATTTCTTGCATACATCTAAAATGGTCAAAGGACTAAACTCCACACTAGTGGCACTGGCTCCTAAAGCAGTAACTCCTAAGAAAATTGAGGATTTTCGACCTATTTATATGGTGGGATGCATATACAAAATCCTATCAAAAATCCTAGCAGGCAAGCTGAGCAAGATCTTATTCTGCATTATCTCTCACAATCAGATAGGTTTTGTGCCTAAAAGACAAGTGCTAGACAGTATTCTTCTAGCAACAGAAATCACACATGAAGCTAAAGTGAGAAAACGCCCTTGTACACTATTCAAAGTGGACTTTCAGAAGGCATTTGATAGTATACACTGGGATTATTTATGGGGGATTATGGAGGCTATGCAGTTTAGTGGGAAATGGATGAAGTGGATGAAAGCATGTGTTGAAACTGCCCATATTTCAATTACAGTGAATGGGAGTTCGTGTGGGGAGTTCAAAATGGAGAAAGAACTTCGGTAGGGGGACTCCTTATCCCCTCTCCTCTTTGCTATTGCTACTGAAGAGCTCAGCTATCTTATCAACCAAGCAGTAGACAGTGGAATACTGAGTGGCTATGATATTTGACAGAACAGGATAAAAATCACCCACCAACAGTTCGCGGATGATACTCTCCTCTTCGACAATGGATCTTATCAGGATATGGATACTTTCAAAATGATACTCAGGCTGTTTGAACTTACCTCTGGTCTGAAAGTCAATTTCAAGAAAAGTACATTATTTGCGCTAAATGTACCGAATTCTATGGCCTTATATCAAGCTTAGACTCTTAACTGTGAGTTAGGAACTCTGCCATTTAAATACTTGGGTATTCATATTGGTATCAATCCAAGGAGGATCTCATCTTGGCAACCGATCATTGAGACTATGAAGGCTCGAATAGGAGGATGGGAGAAACGTCACCTATCACTAGGGCTAGAATCATAATCCTAAAGTCTGTACTTTCAAATACACTCATCTATTACTTATCACTGCACAAAGCCCCGGTGGGAGTGATCAAGAAGCTAACCCAGCTCTTAAGAAAGTTTCTATGGGGAGAGCAAGTCAATGGTCCGAGGAAAATCTCATGGGTAAAGTGGAAGACTGTCTGCTATCCAATGAACAGAGGTGGATTGGGAGCTAAAGATCAGGAAAAATTTAACCTCTCCTTGATATCTAAGTGGACGTATAGACTGCTACTTCAAGAACCCCTATTGTGGACAAAAGCATTGATCTCACACTATGGAGAACAGTATTTTGATAGGGCTCTCTACGATACACCACGCAGAAGTTAGAAACCTTCTGAATGGTGGCAGACTATGAATACTTCTATCCTAAATCAGGAATGGCTTGCTGGAGAATTCTGCAGGAAGATTTGCAATGGACAAAAAACTAGCTTCTGGCACGACCCGTGGCTAACTCAAACTAGCCTGGCAAAAGCATACCCATGTCTATATGCACATGCAGCAGACAAGCAGATTACAGTTGCAGCTAAAGGCATATTCAGCAATCCAAATTGGAACTGGAATTGGACTTGACTCGTACCTTGCTCAAACGAAGCCATCCTGCAATTTCTGGCACTTGAGCAGCAGTTAATCCTCGCCCCTCTCCCAACGAATGATGAAGATGTATGGGCACAAAGAAATCCTGGTGCAGGCAGAGGAAATGTGAAAGCCATCTACGAAAAAATCATGATGCAGGATTGGGAAGCAAATTCAGGACCTGATTATGCTCAACAAGCTTGGAATAATCTGATGCCCCTGAAAATATGTGCCTTCTCTTGGAAGCTGCTTCTAAATAGATTGCCGACAAAGGACAATCTTGCCAAAAGAGGATTAACACTGAACACTCTGAATTGCCCCATGTGTGACTGTGAGGAGGAAACGTCCGTCCACTTATTCCTCAATTGCTCTGTCGCGGCGGAAACTTGGGATAAATTGCATACCTGGTTGAACATGCCATCCAGGAATCAAAATCAGCGTATTGAGGAAGCCTTGCTACATTACTCGGTCCTCTCATTACCTTTGGGAGACACGAAGATTGGGAAAGCTCTTTTCCAACCGACCTGTTGGACTGTATGGAAAGCCCAGAACAGCAGATTGTTTCGAGATGCTCCGCCAACTGTGGATCGCATTGTTGAAGACATACAACTGAAGCCGTGGCAGACATTGAAGTCGAGAAACCAGATCCAATTGGCGACAAATTTCGGGGCGTGGGTGAGAGAACCACTGCAATGTGTAAAAATGACATGAAAAATCAAGCAATAAGGGGTGAAGTGTAATTTGTACAAAAAGGGGTGACACATTTGCAATTTTTTTCACCTGCCGACTCTATACTGCCGAATAGACTCCTTAGGATGCCGAAGAGTACTTTGGACCGTCGGATCATATCTGACGGCCGAGGTTAAAACACCCGAAATTATCCATTTTCTTTTCTAATTCATCCTTCTTCTTCTTTTCAGCTTCTTTTATCGGATTTATCCTCGGTATCGCCATGGATGTACTGTGAGTTTTTCTTTCCAGAAGCTGGAATCTCGATTACTTTTGAAGCTTTATCTCTTGTTAAGCGATGAATTTTCACAGATTGAGTTCCTCTTGTTAAGAGATGATTTTTCACAGATTGACCTGGCTCAAAACCTTCGACACCGCCGAGGAGGCCGCCATGACTTACGACAGGGAGGCCTTCAAGCTCAGAGGGTTAAACGCTAGGCTCAATTTTCCGGAGCTATTCCTCAGTCCTCACTAAAGAGAAGGATTTAGCCACGGGATTACCAAATGAACCCATTTCATCTTTTTCGCGAATTATTCTTTTTTTTTTCTAATTTATCTTTCTCCTTCTTTTTTCTGCTTTATCCTCCACCATGGATGCAGTTCCGTAAGCTTTTTTTTTCTAGAAGCTGGAATCTCAATTACTTTTGAAGCCTTATCTTTTGGTAGCCATGAATTTTCACTGATTGACCCGCTTGACCAGGCTCAGACTTTCCACACCGTCGGATTTAATCAAACGGTTGAAACTAAAATTCGGCACTGTAGAGCATTCGGCACTATTGACTCGGTACACGAAAAAAACTCGACACATTTGCGTCCAAGTATATATATACAAAAATTTACTTACCAAAAATAAAAAACCGACCACCGACTGATAGCCTAGGACCTAGGTATAATTCCTGGATCAGCACAATACTCTCAGGCCTCAGCAGTCAGCACAGTTCGGTAATAATGCTCTAGTTTTGTTTATTCACTTATATTGGATTAGCCCAGCCCAGTGATCACGCTACGAGGCCTACAAATTCCTAGCTCGTTTAATTACATAAACGAGCAGGCGATGCGCTGGTAAATTTACGCGGAATCCCCCAAAATTTCATCGTGCTCAAGCTCGTCGACACTCGCGCGAAGGTATGTTTATGCCGTCCTCGTCATTTATACATCGACTCGCTACAGAGCTATTGGTTTTCATTGATGGATTAGCTGGATGAACTGTTTGTTTCAGTATCGTGCTTAAGTGACCGTATAGACGCTCGATTTCCCTTCCATTCTCAAATCATCGTCAGTCTATTGATGAAACTTAAATCAATTGTTAACCCTAGCTGCACCCAATCTCAACTCCTGAATCGTTCTCGATTGCTCTTCTTCTAACCCTCAAATTGTCGTGTCTATTGCTTAAACTATATGACACTGTTGGACCACCACTTTTTGGCATTAGAAAGTGAGAGGTTTAAGCACCGAATTCGAATTGAGTGTTGCAAAATCAAGTCCAACATTTTAATCCAATTTGATTTTCCATCATCCACACCACGTAAGTATTGCAAAAGTGGTGCCAAAAATTTGTGATGTATATAATTTCTCCAGAAAGAGTTATGTTTTTGTTTTCTTCATTTTCAGAGTTCTGGCAGGATTCTGTTTTAGTTAACAATTCAATTGAACTTTTTTTTGCGATTAATGCTGCTCAAATGTCGTAAAGTGGACCCGCTCATGTATCTAATTGCCTAATTTGAAATTGCTGACTTCTTAGTACAAGCTTTGTGTTTGGAATGGAAAACATTTCATGTGGGTTGGCTATAACGAAAACTAGTTTGTGCCATATCTTCTTCTCATCTATTTTTAGAGGTATTTAAATCAATCAATATTTCCTGGAGATGAATAATTGTCAATTTAAGAGTTCTCAAAGACGGTCAGTCATACATGAATCTGATTTATGTATATTTTTTTATGTATGTGTTAATATTGCTGTTAATATTCTCGTGCATGTCTTGTTTATCTGATGTTGTCTTGTTTTTCATTTGTGGTTTTGACTAAGCAAAGATGGGTAGAAAAGCTGGTGGTCTGCATATCAATCCAAAGCAATTTACGAATCTGGGAAAACCATGTTTCAGAGAGATGTCGGCATTTCTGAGTTGTTTTGCTCTATGCCAAGGCAATGATGAAAGATGTAGTCGGCAGAAATCTCTATTGAGCGCCTGCATGGAAACTCGGGTAATTCACGTTTTGAATCTGGATAATTCGAGTAGAATACATGGTGTTTCACACACGTATATAACATTGTGAGGCCTCCGTTAAATTTAAAATGTTATGATATTTGTCCGGTGTCAAACCATCTTCATCCTTATTTAATATTTGCTATTAGTTTGCTGACTCTCTCTTATGTCCCTGCAGACTAACAATAAGAGAAATCCTTGGGGAAGCATCCATTATCACCTTCAGAGGCTTAACAGGGGCAGAAAGTAGGGTTCATGCCACTGGGATGCGCCTGAAATCGATTTCCAGTTGAGCCAAAACAGCACCTTGATATAATCTACTGTAGTCGGTTTGATGCAATGCATGTAATTACGTTGCTACTTAATTTGTCCGCTTTAGTTCAATCAATGGTCATAAGATTTCTTGCGTTTTCTTAGTCCATAAGAGTAGATTCATCCTACTCGAGGCTTGATATTTCTTGAGGGCAAATAATTATTTCCTTAGAAATGCACGAGCATAGATATTTTACATGTTTTGATGAACAGTATGTTCACCTGATTTTGATCATAGTCATCATTCTTACATTTGATCTTGGACACGACTTGGCGAATATCTTAGAGAAACATTCATTCTATTGTATTAAGGTACTACAAAGGGTCCGTATGACGGCATCGTAGTGCATTTTAGTGATGTGATAATCACGCCTTAGAAAAGAGAGATCAGATTGTATTGTACTATACTGTTGTTATTGGGGAGGAGCGGAATTTTCTGTTTGTTGATTGAATGAATTCTAGTTCCAAGCTCTCGAGTCCCTCCTCCTTGAACCTTCTCTTCCAAAGATTCACCTCACCCCTGGCTGACTCGAGTGACAGCGACCTCTTGATTACCGGTAATGGCGGATCCATGTCTCCGACATCCACCTTCTCCACCACCACCGTCACCGGCAGGTTCGTTTCCCCTACATCCTCCTCCTTGGCACTATCTCGATCACCACTGTGATCACTCAGTGTGTTCATCCTCAATCTTCTCTTCTCTGTTATACAGCTCCTGCCTGCAGTTCTTGGGACTGCTGCGGTGAATATTATGGGGTTTGGATTCATCACGGTGGCTGTTGGCAGCAGGGTTTTGCCGGATAAGTTCTTTGCCAGCTTTGTGTTTCTGTGGTTGTGGTTGGTGATCGGAAAGCCGGTGATTCGGTTGTTCCTTTTAACTTGTCCGGTGCAGGTGACTCTGGGAGACAAGGGTTCTGCATCTGAGATTGGATAACTCCGATGATTGCCTACTCTGACGTCTTTGATGGACAAACGGCAGAGCTTCGGTAAGAAAACTCTCTCGCTTCCATGATGACCATCATATCCATTACCCATATTGTCTCTACTGAAGTGAAGGGAATGAGAAAAGTTCTTAGAGCTTTGGGCGTTCTGAAGGGGAGAGAAATTTAGAGACACATACTAGATAGGGGGCAAATTATATAGACATGCATGTACTAGTAACTAGAGAAATAGCATCGGTCCGTTCAGCCGTAAAGAAAGTTTCATGTGAACGGTTGGATGTCTTCTCTAATTTTGTGCTCAAATGTTTAAAAGAATATTAAAAATTGGGAGATAATAAACACCATTAGCATCTTATTTAATCATTCTTTGGGGAAGGAGGCGGGGTACTAAATACTTAGCCTTGGACTTCCAAAGTCATCAAGATACTAAATTTATTAACCACAATTAGTTCAAGTTTTAGGGTTGGCCATTCACTCGGGTGGGGGTAGGATTATTTTGTGTATATATATATTATGATTATTAATAGTGATTATTGTAAATAGTAGGGTTTACGCCTGTAGAAAACTTCCCTTTCTGCATTAATCGTCTGGACAGGAAAGTCTAAACAAGTCGGAATCGGGTTGCTTTCAAGGAAAGAACGGAGAAAGCAAACGGATTCCATTTGTGCCGTGGCGAGGCAGATAAAGTTGGTATGATATAATAAATCATATTATTCTATTCATCGAATTTAAACTTCTTCGAATTTTAAGATAAAAAGTTGATATTCATCGTCAAAGATAGCGGACCGCATTGAGCGGGGTAGGGTAGGCCGGTAGCGGTAGGGGACTTGCCAAATTCTCAACTTTTTAATAAGCCCATTTACCAATACCCATGAACTAACTCGAAAAATGCTATTATGTCCAAAGTGAATGAAATGTCATTTACACCTCAGCATTTTCAAAAATATCAATTTACTTCCTTTTACTTTCAAAAAAAATCTTTAATCTCATAAATATTTTTTATCTTATTATTTTTTACTAATGACTAAAACACCCTCCATCACGATGAAGATTATTTTTTATCTCAGTTTTACGTAGAAGATCATTAACGGAGAGAAAATAGGTTCAATTATTTTTAATCTCAGATTTACGTAGAAGATCATTAAAAGAAATAAAGGATAATTTGGTCATTAATAAAAAATAATAAGATAAAAATTATTTATGGGTGAAGTGTCTTTTTATGAAAGTACAAGGGGATGAATTGGTTCTTTTGAATTTTCTGTCCATGTTTTGTTGTGTTTTTTTGGGAGGTTTTAAATATTTTATTATTATTTTAATATTCTTAAAATTGAATTTATCCAGTGACTCGCTCATCGTTTGTCGAAACGGAATCCACCATAATGATCTGCACGTCGTGCGCTTCCATATGACATGTGACTTAATATAGTTTCGGCGTACTTATCCGTTTTCGTACGGGTAATTTTAACTTCAGCCACGGATAATTTTACATTTTTGCACGGATAATATCAACTTCGGACACGAGTCATTTGACGTAACAGTGACTTCAGTCACGGGCAATATTCTAGTGAATATTGAATTCACATAGCCAAGTTTGTTGGGAAATTTTTTTAATCTGTCATAAAGTCGCGACCTATTTTTGAAAATGTCACACACCGGTCTTCCAAAGTCCGATACACAAAACCGGTATTCCAAAGACCAGTAGACTAAAATGTCGGTTTTCTAAAAACCGGTGGTGATTAACCCAGCTAATTACTGTCATTAACATATACCGGCCTTCACAATACCGGTATATTATAAATATTTTTATATTTTTTTTGCATTTACCGGTCTTCACAAGACCGGTAGTTGAAAAATATTTTTTTGATTTTTTTGGGTTAAACATAATATATATATATATTATTATTTTTTTGTTGATGAATTTATATATATTTATAAGCGCGTAATGTAAACAAATCGAATTTTAAAAACAACGAATTTCAATAATTTTAATCATCTAAAAATGTCCTCCACATATCCTGATCATTTGAGGGCTCCGGCCTGTCCTGTGTGCTATCAATGCCTAGCGAAAAATTTGGGGCGCGTATACCCGGAGTGTCTTGCAAACTACTTGGGGCTCGTATACTCTGAGTGCCTTGCGAAAAATTTGGGGCTCATATACCCTGAGAACTACTAGGTGCTGGTATCTGCTGAGTAGCTATTGGGGTACACTCGTAAAGCAGTTCCCGATCAAGCACAACTGGACCTTCAAACCTCAACCAGAGAAATGATCTTAATTACACTTTTGCCCCTCGCCACTGCTCCTCTGTCACACAGTTTTCTACCATCTCTCCCACCCGATGGTACTATATACAATTAAAAAAGAAATTTATATTAATCGATCGAACAAACAAATAAATATTAAAAAGTGAAAGAATTAATTTTACAGTAAAGTTCAGTAGCGAGCTGTGGTCATATGGTACTCCCCTCTCCGGTATCAGCAATAAAGGACAACAAAATGATCGGCGATGGCGATTATACCATTCCGTATAAGTCTCGTCCCATCTAACCATTTGTGCCGGTAGAGGTGGATCCCCAGTAACATACTGGTTCCTCCTAGTCCACATCTCACGATACAAAGCAATCTGTATCTTTCGACGCCTACTGCCTCCGGTCTTGTAAATCAACATCTCGTTGACCCTGTCGACTGGATTAGGAATCAGCTGGATGTATTCAAACTGATGTCGAACACGACAGGCGTGAACGAATTCTATAAAATCCATCCAAAAAAAAGGACCGTCGTAGTCCCAAAATATCCGGTCGGGAGAGCTAATCAAAGACATTTCGAGTGGACTGTACGGAGTGGACACAAACTACACATAACATAGAAACCGTTAGAGATAGAAATTAAAATATGATCGATCGAACTTTTTATTTCGATACGAGAACATCAAATTATGAACCTGATCGGTACGCATATCATCCAACTGTATCGTGATCGTCCGAATCGAATGACTACCCTGATCGATGCTCCTCATCTTCCGGACGAATTTGACATCGTAGATCTCGGGAAACTCCTCAACCCGACACTCAGAGTAACTATCAAGTGGCGTGGGCAGAATATGGAGGAAATAATAGGCAACCTCGAATATCCCCATAACTGAATAAGACGTGTCGCGCAGCCAATGACTTTGCGCAGTCCATGTGAATGTTACAGAGATAGTGATGGATGTTACACAGCACGGCGATCCCCCAACTATAATGCCTAATGTCCCGTAAGTCTTCCAGCAAGTGGAAAATCCTCATATGAATTTTGTAACCAGATGTATCGGTAACAAAATCCCACCGACTATAAGAGCAAGCACTACTCGGGCATAGCACTCCACCTGCTCATCGGTGCTGTCGATAGTGAGCGGGTGAT